>BMAO01034236.1:0-48013 GCA_019973975.1 Trichonephila clavata | reverse complement strand
ATACGTCGATAAGTTGCTCCCCCTCTTTTTAAAATAGGTTTTTTTCCCCACACAAATAAAAAATATGTAAATTTTCTATTAGAAAACTATTAAAGTTTGTGCGCATTACTTTGTACTAGGAACGAGAATGAAATTATTTCGGGGAAACAGATATTGCATTAATAGAATAGACAAAAATCTAATAAGTAATCCACATAAAGAAAATATTTTAATATTCCTTATATTATTATGCTAAACGTATAAAAAGTATTTCAAAATAAGTAACGTATTATGGTATAAATAAAATTTTCAGTTTTTTTTTTTACTGGGATGAGTTTTAGATCCATGTAAATAACAAATTCCATAGAGAACATGAATCTATTTTGCATATATATTTATAATTTTTTTTTGAACTTTCATTAGACCCATGAAACTCTTGATTAGGCTCGTGAAACCCCAGGGTCCCATTGGAACACAGCTTCAAGACCGCTGGGTCATTATAAGATCAACAACGTTGTCTTTACATGGATATATTTGAGACTCATGCGCACCCATACTTTTACGCCAAATCAGTGTGTGTCTATAATTAGATGACATTATAAATCCCTTCTCAGAAGAGCAGTCGTGTACTACCGTTCTCAGCCAGATTTTAATATTGTGGACACCATTTCAAACGGTGCAGCAGTACATTGTTTGTGAGGTGTACACGAAATCAGAAAACAATTTCCGCAATATTTAAGTACAAGTGACAAAACGCAGTTTACATGTACTTTGATCAGCTGTGCTATGATAATTTATCCTCCCAGTTAGAATGATACATTGACTTCCACATATTGATTCAAAGACGAAGGATTAACTTCCCTCATAGCTTATTATACTTTTCGCTTATTTCAAATGATATCTAAAGTCAAGAAGTTATCTTGTGAGGAATTTACCACTATCTAGTCATCTCTATTCCAGGTTTCGGTAAATTTTCCATGAGTAAAACCCTCTATATACATCTGCCAGACATAATTAAAACAACTTCGTAACCATCAACTTAGTAAATCATATTCAATCAACAACGCTATCTGTACTTGCATTAATTTTCATTAATTTTTGGTTTCATGAAACACGCCTTCACGCAGCAAAAAATTTAAAGTGCATTATGTTTCCTAACTTATTACGCAGTTATTTTAGTTTGTTCTCGTTAATGCGTCTTTGTTCTTGTCACTTAAGAAAATAAGCTATCTGTGAATTCTGTATGACTTCAAAGACTTTTCATATTGTTATTACCACTAAGAAACACATGTGTCTTACAATTAAAACGTTGCACATTTCTTTTTTAAAATGTTTAAGTATTCCATTAAATTTAGCGTAGAAGGAAAAAAAGAACGAAACCAGCATCAATGTTTTTTCTTCTTTCTGTATGAACTTGTTTCGACGATTTAACAGTTCATTCCACTTGATGCAGTAATTTTTCGGTAGAAAAATTTGGAGTTCTTTAAATAGTTCTAGACAGGAATTCCCTAAAAGAACAAAACCATACTTAAAACAGTTTTTATTACTGCAACGTGATGGGAATAAACTTGTCAGTCTTCTAATTTATACATCAAAAGTAATTTTCTACAACTTTCACAATGAATAAAATTATTTCACTTTGCAGACAAAAAAATAGTTTTTCTGAAAAAAAAACGGCTTATTTAAAAGATTTTTTTATTAAAGAATAAAGTGTGCTAAGAAAAGATTTTAATGACAGAGGATCAAAATTCCTTCTAAAACATTTCTATCTTAATTAGGTTTGATTTTAGATTCCGAAAAATGAGAAAATGCGTTGTGAACGTCACATTATAAAGCAAACACGAGGGAATACTGGCGTACGACGTTTGTATTTTTGAACTCAGTTTGCCCCCCCAACCTAACTTAGACCCCCACAAATCGTTGAGCTTTCAGCTATGACACATTTAATTGCATTTAAAGTGCATCAGCTGCTTTTAATGGTAGGGCTTTATGGGCATTATGCCTCAAATCGTGATACGCTTGTCAGGAGTTTGTGACCATAATCAGTAAGCTATCACAGACACTTCATTCCTTAAGGATATGCCATATGGAATAATAAATTTCGATATGAATGACAGTCATTAAAAGAAAATCTGTCTTCGAATCTTTGAACTGTGTGCACGATAATTTATCAGGCTTTCTCAAACTGTGGATGCTCCCTTTAGGGACCTGATAATCTGAACAGGGGGGGGCGGTCATATCAAAAATTAGAAAATAAAAGATTATTAAAAAAACTGTTAATTTACTGAAGAAGCAAAACCAAATATATCTGTTGTGTTATATTGCATTTATTCCTGTGAATGCCTCTAAAATCATATTACATTCAATAGCACTTTTGTAAAGGAATTGCTAAATATCATTATATAATTGGGTTTTTTTATAATTTTTTTTTATTATTGGAAATTATAGTCTAAAACCAGTATCTTTGTTTGTGACGGGTCTATCCGCGTGAATTTCCAACTAATCCGCTTGGGTAACTTTGGGGCCAGCATTTATTTCTATTTCACAGCCTCTTCGGGAAAAACACGAGATAGTTATATGCTAATTAGTTCGACTATATAAAGTCTAGATTTCGTAAGAGTGAGAGAGAGAAGGAATTGCCAAACTAAAGTAAGTATCGTCTACGGATCACTTCAACGAGCGTTGCGCGTATTTGATAGTATTATAGCAAAGTATTAGATTAATCATTAAAGGAATCAAATTAAGTACCGACTGAGGTTAGCAAGAGTTTGTTCCTTGTCAATTCTGATAGCTGAGATTACTTAGACGGGAATATTAGATTTGAATGTTAAAATTGAGTATTAGATTGGAGTATGCAGGATTAATCTAGATATTCAGAGAACCCTCACTCCAAGGTTTCCCACTTTATATATAACTTAACTTGTGCATGTTAATCATATGTGTTTGTCTTGTACTGGTCTTCAATTAAACTCAATTATATGATATGGCTTTTGTTGGTGATGATTATGTTTCCTTCCACACCAGGCGCGCCGAGCAATGTGAACCCAGTCCAAGGGCACGACATGTTCATTATATTTCTTAGATTCTAGTCTTTTACAATATTGAGGTCACAAATAATAATGCTGGTGATGTTTATCTATGAATTCTTTAAATTCATTACAATTACATTTTAAGTTTTCCTGCTTTATAGGAACATTATAATTAAAAAATTGATATACCATGTTTTTTATTATATTTAAGGCCTTTCTAATAGTGACATTATAAATTGGAAAAGTTGACATGAGTTTTTTCTAAATATGCTAGAAAAATTAATATTATCATACGTTTTATTTTTATATAAAAATGAACAATATTCTGTTTCATATTTTTTATTTACATTCACTTTTATTTTATTAATGTTTCAAAAATTTGTGAATATCTATTATAATATGTAAAGCCAAACCTCTCTCTCTCTCTCTCTCTCTCTCTTCGAGCAATTCCTTAGACAATCACTTGCCGTTGTGTTTCTGACGTCAAGCCGTGAAGTATTACACGTAATGTAAACATGCTTTACGTCTAAAAAATGTTTTTTTAAACCTTTTATTGGCTCTTTTTTCAGTCTACTCAATACCACACCTTTCATAACTGTTTTTGCACATTACTCCCACTAAAAGTGTTTTGGATATTAGTTTCTATGGGGACTGTCATCTACATGCTGCCTACTATCATCCTTCTGGATCTTTTGGTCTGATTAGGCAACATCCTGTACATACTTGATGTGTAGATGGTTTGAATGAACTCCAAATTTAAAAAAATCCAATTGGACATTAGCTCTGTTATAGAATCCAAAAGAAAATAGAGTACGGTGTCAGTAAAAATAGTTGGAGCTTGGCGAATAGTAGTTTAAAGTCTAAATTAAAGGAAGCTCTATATTGAAAAATAAATAGATCTCAAATTCCTCACGTATTCTGATAATTACCAAATGTATCAACCCAGCGTTACTCTCGATGGAAATTATAGTTTATAGGCCTTAAGTCCATTATCGCCACTTGACTGTTTTGATATTTCAAGGCCAATGACAGTAGTCTTTGGGAGATTCTAGAATGTTATCAATTCAAATTAAAATAAACTAAAACGTAGTTTTAGTCACCTTATATTTGAAAAACATTAAAAAATTTTAACCGAATTCACACAACAAAATTATTTTTTTAGAAAGAGTTTAATTCATTTTGATTAAAATCTTAACATCATAATTTACTTTATCTAAACAATCACGCAGCAATGATAGTTCCTAGAGCTTTCTTTATACAAGTATTCGAGAGAAATAATTATCATCGCTGTTACATGCGAATCAAAAGTAGCAAGGCCTTCAGTATATGATTATTTTCATGTATTTATCTTACTTAGGTAAATGAGGTATTTTTTAAGCTCTACATTTCGAAATAACCTTTTATTTCTCATCATTGAATTGATTGTCCTTTCATAAGCATGAGCCACACGCTCCCCAGAATGTGATGCTGCTTTCTATTGTTGATTCTTCTTTTTGATATTTTACTCCCATTCACGTTTTTGAAGTTTTTCGACTTTAGACAAGAACTTAAATACACTTCAATAATGAGTGTTTTTCAATAGTTTGACAAATATGCCTGTACATATAATATCCGTAAAGTTCTTTAGACCATATAAGACCTCACTTGTTTTTAAATGTCTGTCCTTTATTGTACAAATTTATGCAACAGAATGCAAAAGAATAACATGAAAATCATTCTACTAACTCCACGACGAAATTCGAACCATACAAGAATATCTGTTTACGAGTATTGGTTTTAGTGAACATACAATTAACAATACAATGTTTTTAACTAATACAAGGGTGTTATTTTTTTAAACATCAAACGCTTACTGAACGATTTATTTATTCAAACATTATTATCATTATAAACATAAAATGATTAAATATAAAATAAATAATAAAGAGAAGATTCTTACAGCCCAAAGTGCAAAATAACTAACCAAACAATTATAATTACCCTAAAATAGAAAAAAAATACTTTTACAATTGTTTCTTATCAAACAAACTAATAGTATAGTTGAATGAAAAATTTTAGGTACTTGCTTCCCGCATGATTTAAAATAAACACTTTTTTGGACATCATCAGTAACGTAGCAGTTCTCACTGTCAAAGTTTATGGGATGTGTCTTTCAAATACATCTTTAGTAATCAGCGACTTTTTGTGTCATTTTATGTACCTAAGAACATTTAGAGGTGGCACCAAAAAAGAAGAAGAAAGGAACTTCAACCTTTTATTTAAAAAAAAAACTCCCTTCTTGCAATCATTCATTAAGTCGTACGTTCGACAAGAGGAAAGAAAACTGACCATAAATTAAGAAAACGGGCGTCCTTTAACTTGAGCTACTTAAAGAAGAACAGACTACAGTAAAGAAAAAAAAACTGGGATAAATCACCATTTCTTAAACAAGGAGGCGACAATGTAACAAAAATAACCCGTCCTGAAAAATTCTTCCATTTGTTCAACTCAGAACATTTTATTGCTGCTATTAAGAATAAATATTTTAATGCTATACTCTCTTTAAGCCCGGCTCTTCTTTCAAGGCGTTTTTAATATATGTATTTGTAGATTGAGATGGAGACCAATGAAGATTGATAAAATTACTGATTTCTCCTAATGAGAAATATAAGTTTCCTTTTTTACGAAATAAGAAGACCTGTAGCATAAGATATGACTGGGTAAAATTTTCTTTCCGAATGATTTCTGGAAATTTATATTTATAAGAATAATTGTGCTTAATATGGTAGGTCATTAAATTATTAAATAAAAATATGGCGTTAAATAATATAAGGGAGAAGATAGTATGATTTAAAATGAAAGAGCATTAGTTTGTTGGGCGTGTTACATTGGGTTAATTCAGCGTTTCTCAAACTGTGGTGCGCGCCCCCTAGGAGGCGTGATAACTCTACGAGGGGGGTGAGGAAATTGAAAGTTGAAAACAAAAGATTGTTTAAAGAGTTATTCACTTAGCTGAAAGTAAACAAACAAAATACATATTTACACTTAGATATAATACACTTATAAATGTATCAGTAGTGCACAATGTATTTTAAAATTAGTTTAACAATACTAGTTAGGGAAAAGTTAAATAATTAGCAGATACCCCATGGGCTTGTCATATATTAAATTATGTGCGGAAATTAACACTTATCTTGATAATTTGTCAGATATTTCGCGAACATCAATGGCCACTGAAAACTAAGTTTCACGGAATTAGGAGTCAATTACAAATACTGTAGATGAGTTAGTCGCGAATAATATATGGAATAAATAAAAATATTTTTTAGAATTGATTCATCTATTAAATTGATTAAAAATAACAGAAAATAACTATTTTCGATCGTAAGCTTTTTATTCGTGTTCTTCCATCATTTGTGTTCTTACATCGGCCGCAATATTGACAACTCTCTTGTTGCCAGATCACAAAAACTAAATTTACAAAAATAAAGATAATACATAAATAGAGATGCAACAATAACTGATAATTTGTCAGATATTTCGCGAACATCAATGGCCACTGGAAACTAAGTTTCACGGAATTATGAGTCAATTACAAATACTATCCCAATTCCAGATCCATTCCATTCCTAAATGAATAAGGGAGTGAGTGAATATTAAAATAGCACTATTCAGCTGTAAGAGGACTTTTGGTGACAGACCTCGTGATTTTTAAACATGAGCAACTGACGCGGAATTTTGTTACTGAAAACAATATGGTTGGAGGAATGGAATCTACAGCTACGTACATTTACCTACCCTTAATCATTGGTTGAAGTGATTTGTATTGTGATTTTACAGAGTGTTCTATGCTCAACAACCATTATCCTCCCTTTTCTTCAGATGACAATGCTAATAAAAAGTCAATCTAGTGATCTATGGAAATGAACGAAAAACCCGTGAACCGCTGTATCATTCCCTTTTCCCTACTACATCATCTTGGAGAATCTCAATCAGAATAAATTAAAAGGAAATACACGGCAATCTAAATCTAATCCCAATCTGAGCTATGTATCAGATCCATTTGATTTACCTCGCAGTGTTGTAAAAGTACACAGAATATCTTTCTGATATAAAGACGATGTACCTGATACTTAAAAATAGTTTCGAAGATGTTTCGTCACAAAAATTGCTTTTTAATCATAAATGCCATGGTTTTTGCCGAGTCCTTTGGATCAAGTTCAGATGATACTAAATACACATCACGTAAAGGGAATAATAGAAAACAAATCTGTCAAGGATTAAAATCCTTACAGTAGCATCATGAACCACCTCATGTGATGTCCTTGTTACGTGACGATGGTTCCAATTGATAAAACACCTTCCAGCTAGTTTGCCTGATGCTTCTTTGTGTAAAAGTAAAAAATCATGCAGCACAAAAATCTACAGTTTTTAAGACCACGTTCCTTGCAAGTTTGATTGCAAAACTCGTTTCCACACAAAAAATTTATAAATCCAATTTTTTTTAATTATATTATTTAGGGAAGTATATATTATATGTAATACTCTATTCACTTTTTTTTATATATATAATTCACTTTTTACAGTCCCTTACTAATTAGTTCCCCAGTCCCGGATTAAAAAATCAAATGAAAGAAGCACAATGATTAAGAAAGTTCCATGTCTGAACAAAGAAGGAGTGACATAATCTAATTACAGTTTCAAATTTCAAAAATTTCAGCTTCCATTTAACTAAATATTCTTACCAACTAATCTTTTTTTTTTCAAGAAAAGATACCCGTACAACCGGTCCTAGAATGTTAATCTTAAGCGACACATATTATAGTAAAAAAAATTAATTAAAAAGATAGAGCTGTATTTTAGTGAAAAAGTTTTAATATAATAAAAAATAAATTATTTATTAAAAAAGGGAAGTGTTTCTCTGTTTAAAGCATTTCAAAGTTCCAAAACAAGAAAAAAACATGCTCTTTATTCAAGCATCTGAAATCCAGTCTAATTAAGCAATTCAACTAAAACCAATTAGGAACGTGAAAGTAGTCTTTGCATGTTATTAATGAATAAATTATTACTGAATATTGAGTATTCGCTTCGAAGTTCATTGATTAATGTTGAGCATGACAATAAAAAAAAATATTTTTTTATTATTAAGTTAATTTTATAAAACTTTAAGAATTATTTTTTTTTTAAATGTTATTTAAACATAGCAGAGCTATTATTTTTCTTTAATTTAATTTTAAAGTATTGTTCTTTATATGTTAATGAAATGTTAATTATAATCAATATTTTGAAATGCAATAGCAATTACTTTTGTTGTTTATTAATTGATTAATAATAAACCTACAGCATTTATTATTTGCATGCCATGCACTCAAGAATAATGTTGGAAAATTCAATAAATAATGTTAAAGGTGAGTCAGTGCTTCTCAAACTTTCAATATTTGTGACCCAATATTATATTCTATTATAATTTTCATCGCGCATCTCCTCCATACAAATAGCAATACATTGAATCCAATATTACTATATTTTAACGCAAGATTTTAAGAGGCCTATATTTGTATGGAGATTGTAGCATATTTCTCGGACGAGGCCCTCTTCCTAAACCTCGAACGCGTCTCTGTTTATCCAGCGCGACAGACGATGCTGTATGACTCTTTAAAGGCGACTCCATGGAGAAGGTAAAGAACAGCTTCTGTTAGTACAGAGTACCTGGAGCACAAAAGATAGAAGACTGACTTAGCTCCAATGCCTAGCAGACCTTAGCTGAGCATAGTGGAACGGCCTGCACGCCTTCGGTGACCCTACCAGGAGATTACTCTCCCGACGTACTTCACCCGTTCCGCCCAGGTACACCACCTCACCGACTTTGAGGCGGCCTGCAGGACTTGAGGGGGAATGAAAGTCCTCTACTGGTGCTTGACACTTCGCTAGAGTTCACGGTATCATGGATCTGATCTAGCTGCCGCTGATCTCTGAAGGATTAGACAACAACAACAACATATTTTAACGCTAAAACGACAATACGGCATTAACCTCTAAGGTTTCACGGCGTATATAAAGTCGTGCTCAGCCAAAGCATTAACAACACCGAACGTATATATACGTCTTTGCTAAGTACGATATTTTCTGGCCCTACTATCTATAAAATTTTTCTGAAGGTTTCAGAATGCAACAAAAGGCTCTTGACAGTATTCACATAGGATTTAATTATATCAGTGGATTTCCTTATTTATTCCTTTTTTCCCCTCAATACATCATAGGCGTGCCTACGTTGAAAATGGCGGCATTGGGGAGTGAATCGCGTAACGTTTAATCGGCAGTAAAGGGATTATTTAAAAACCGTACAAGTTATTAAGATAATTTTTGTATATAATTTTACATATATGACAATCCCACATGTGTGGTTTCTGGTATTTATTAAAAATGTTTTTAAGTTAGTATTGTTAAATTAATTATAAAATATACATTGTGTTATACAGATACATTTATAAGTGTATTATATCTGTGCAAATGTGAGTTTATTTTTTATTATGTCAGAGAATGTATTTGAGAATGTGCATAAAAAAACTGAATATTCTTAGTCGCAATACATGTTTTAGTAGATATTTTTATTGGGGACAATTTAGTGATCTAGTCTAGGGTGGCCCATTTTTCAATTTTTCCACTCTAGGTCTTTTAGTCTATAAATGATAGAAATCTTAACTTTAAATGAAAAAGAAATCCCATATTTTCTCAACAGACAAACGATAGAAAAAACAGAAATTTAGGGTACCGATGTTATTTGGTGGTAAAAAATGGCTTGAACGTTTCTGTCACTTTAGATTTTCCCGTAAAAATGTGACTACATGCAAGCTCAGAAAGACGATGAAAGGCTACAGCGATATAGGCTGCAGGTTACAAATTCTCAGAGATAAAGCGTTGGTCATTGTACCGGAAATGCTTAATCAGTGGTGAGTGAAGGAAATGCAAATTCCTCCTAATCAGGATACGGGATGCAAGCCTAGACACTAGAATCTAATTCGATGATTGCAGGTTTACACAAGCAGAAGCGAGACTCGTATGTAAAAGCAATCTGTACCTTTCGATTGTCTATGTCCGTCATTCAATACAGTTTTAGAAATGTATTCAGCTGTGGATTTCAGACAAAAGCAATCACATCAATGGTTTTATTGAAGATAATTTATTGTGCACAAGCGACTTTGAATGATATGTGTAGACACCGAATACGAACAGACAATTGTTTTGAAATGATTGTTGACAGAGCAAATCATCTGTATCTAGTGAACAGTATCCATGTCATCAATATGCTTGTCGTACCACTGCACTAAAAGCAACGGGGCTGGTGCAGTCGGAACACTTAGGTAGTTATTATTTCTTCATGCTTTGATTACAGATCCGCATCACTGTTGTTTGATGACGTCAACATAATCATTTACTTCTTGGATGGAAAATCTAAATTCTGTATAGGCAGCAACCCTTCCGCATTCAACTCTGAAACAAGATTGAACAATTCCTTATTTCTCTTCTACTCATATTGAAGCGGCTTTTGATTGATTTTTTGAGGAATGGTTACACGTTGGAAATAAACTTGTTTTAAGCATTGTAAACAATAAACGAGGAACAAAAAGTATTAAAATAAGGGAAACAACGTAACAAATAAAATTAAATGATTTACAGATTTTTAGATGATATTGTTTAAAATTTATTCTTTATAAAAATACCAAAGCAACATTTTTTGTTAAGCGATGTATTGTGTCGAATAATTGAAAAGTAACTAGTAATAGAAATAACCTAATTAAATACTAATCAAGAAATATTAAATTTTAAATCAAATATAAGAAATATATTTTTATTCTCATTCTCGATCTTTGATTTTGAGATATCTCGAAACAATTCCTCTAAGATATGAACCACTTAACCATACAATTATACTGAACCGAAGTTCAATACATTACTCAGATCGTAAAGTTTGATCACTAGAACATAATCGTAATACATAATAGTCACTGTGTGCGAGTGATAATTATGTCTATCATTTGATAGTCGTAAATCCTGATAGATGTGTAGATTTCTAGCATGTCTTGCTCGATAACTCTGATTATTTAACCACTGAATTATTTATAGAGCCATAAAAGCATTCTATGATTCATTCACAAGTGGGAACTTACTGTCTTAGAAAGGGTCAAAAATTGTATTTAACGAAAATATAACGAAACCATTATTACACTATTATGGTTTTTACAGCTTTACCTTAATGCCAAAGCAGAATAACTTAAATTTTAAAAGAAAAAAAGAATCTAACATTGTTGTAAATTACGATTGGTGTAGCTATAAAAACACATACAGTGTTTGTAAAAATATTAATTTCATGGAAGATACTAATAAACGGAGGATTTCGGACTTACGTAAATTGTTATTTTATATGTGGTGCCAATTTAATGAACTAAAAAGACAAATTTTTCTGATATATCACAAAGCAGAATGAACATTACAAACAGAAGAATGGAAAGAACATTTTGGCTAGTGTAAAAATTTAGGTTTAAAATGAACATCCGCATAAAATATTCTGAAGACAAATATTGAGATCCTTGTAAAAAATCCATTGTTTTTAATGATTTTAAATATGTGTTCATTTCAAAGAGAAGGAAAACTTTAATATTGGTACCATTATCCTCAATAATCACATGGATTTAAGTCATTCAATGAAGATAAAATATATTCATCCAGATAAAATAAGCATTTCAAAATGATCTCACTGCTCGAATACTTAATAATATTAAACGGGATAATTTCCTTAATTTACAATCTTCAATTAATCATTTCTTTTACATCAATTTGATTTTTCAGGGCAAATTATTCACTACGAAGAAATACGTATATATAAAAGAATCTAAAGTTAGGTAACTATCACAAATTTTGTGTTAACTGGAAATTATTTGATTCATTGCAATGAAATTGGGTAGATGTATAGCAAAAGAGAAAGCACATTGAAATATAACGACTTAGAAAAATAATTCATTGTTATTTAAAAGATCAATTACACATAAAAGAAAATCAAATTATGATGTGTTAGTTCTCGTAACAAACCGTCTAATTTGATGCATGGTTTCTGTGTACTGCTAAACAAGGGCAACGAAAATCCATCATACTGTTGATGAGAGTTCCAAGAAACACCCGTAGCAATAATTCCTAACGTTTTAAAATCATCTATTAACACCTGTGGATTTCTCACAAAGGCTGGCGATGTGCAACGGCATTTTTTTAAACCATGGCAAACATGTTCAGTAAAAGTGAGATTCAGAGTCTTATGTACCAATTCATATGGTGAATATCTTTTTCAAGAAAATCAATAATGTAAGCTCCGTGAAGCGATACACTATTGTCCATAAAGATGAAGTACGGTTATGTAGCATCCCATCAAAGACTCAAATATACTTAAAGGACCGCATCTATGTATCATAGTGCAGTGCTTCTCTAAGACTTTCAATATTTGCTATTCAATATTCATTCATACTTTTTAATCGCCCCCCCCCGAATTCCATACAAACAACAATACAGAAATTCAATAATACTATACATTGACGCTAAAGCTACAATACAACTTTAACCGTTTCAGTGCCATCGCCATATATATACATCTCGCTCAACCGGTGCATTAAACACACCGGACATATATATCTTTCCGAAGTACGATCTTTTCTGTGCACTGCTATCCATAAAATTATTCCGAAGGCTTTAGAATGCAATAAAAGGACGTTGACTGTCTGTGTTTGCGATGTATTTACTTATATCAGAAGATTTCTTTTATTTATTTATTTTCTTCCCTTCCCCCAATACATCACATACGCGATTATGGAAAACGGAGGTATTGGTGAGTGAAATGTGTAACTATTAATTGGTCTTTAAGGGATTATTTATAAACCGTACAAATTATCGATACGTGTTAATTTTTGTCTGTAATTTTTAAAACGACAACGCCATGGGGTCACTGGTAATTATTAAACTTGTTCTTAACTTAGTATAGTTAAATTAATTATAAAATACGTTGTTGGTACTGATATATTATAAGTGTATTATATCAGTGTAAATTCTAATTTTATTTTTATTATGTCATACTATAACTTTTGTTTGTTTACTTTCAGTAAATTAATATATTTTTTTAAAGTAATCTTTTATTTTCAACATTTAAATATGCTATCGCCCCTCTCAGAGAGTTATCATGCCCCCTGGGGGGAGGTTACGTTCCAAAGTTAGAAAGACGCTAGCATAGTGCAATTATACCACTCGATGAAAGATACGTAGCAATATACGACTACCGAATATGATATTGTTCCAGACATGGTTTCCTCTATCACCAAATTAGTCCATTAATTTTGCTTAAAAGGATGATAGCTAGTTTCGGGTTTTCTCCAAAAGAATACTCCTTCAGAAACAGTTCTTCCTTCCTTCCTCAGTGGCTTGACCGCCCAGGGTGGGCCTTGGCCTTCTCAAGTAGCCTTTCCTAGGCTAGCCTTTTTCTGCTAGTGTTCTCCAATTCTAATTTCTCAAAGATAGGATACCTTTTTCCAGTCCATGAATGAGAAACAGTATGTGTATCGAATCTCGATTCTTCGGTAAGAACATGTGATAATTCATGGTGTCAATGAAGGGTGTGTTCGAATCCACGACAAAAAGATTCTCCTGTGCGATGTACGCAAATGTACTACACGTATTTTCATAGAGTAGCTGAGATAAATATTGTTTATAAAAAAAGTATTTTTTTTTTGTTCTCAGATTATACCAATAAAATAAATATGCTAATCAGACAATCTAAGTTAGTTCCCTTCTTCCACGCAGAGAATATAACGTTTAATGAATGGTCCCTTAAAGATGACCGTTGTTATTGATAGTGCATTTTACAACAAGATTTATATAAATAAAGATCCCGCAATTTTATGTTTCGATACATTGCACTAAACTTTATCGGATATTAATCCTTTCAAAATTATGTGGTTAATAGATAATAAGTTTCAAAAGCTCTAAGACAGTATAAGCTTATAATTGTTTTAATTGCCTCATTAGTATTTGAATTAAAGGAAATCTGTGACGTATCTGTTGATGATTATTAGTCAAGCCATAACATTTTATATTTTGCTACAGTAGAAAACATCGAGTTCGTGGTTTTCTCAAAATGAAATTAATTACATTTAAATAATTTGAATTACATTTAAGAAGAGTCATAATATAAAATTTTATTTCTTTAATTTGAAAATATTTTTAAAGGACTTTTAATGCTTTTAACGTGTTTGTTTTGGGAGTCAGTGTGTGCCAAGTGAACTCAGTAGCTGTTTTTAGGGACATAGATATTCATTCAGTAATACAACCATAAGTGATGCATTTTTTTTTTTTACTATTTCCCATCAATCATTTAACAAAGGGAATGTAAAAAATAAAAAAAAATGTATCCACAAAAATTTTAAAGCAAAATTCTTTCTCTTAGATTGTTGTCCTCCAAACAATTGTCTCTCCAAATCTTTGAAAATATTTTTCCTAATCACAGAATAAGTTTTTTTTTTCTATAGGATAAATTTAAAAAAGTATAAAACATTCCAAAAATTATCTGGAATGCAAAAAAGAAAAAATAGCGCTTTTCACCGCGAAAAAAAATTCTTACCGAAAAAATTCTCCACTACTCTTTTCCTCCGATGCATTCTCGGATACAAGTAAAAGCGTTCGCACTAGCTTTCTTTCTGCTTTACTTTGGTTTTTTTAAAATTATTTAGCGAAGGTTCTTCCAGAGCCACCATTTTTTTTTTTATTTTTTTTTTTGAAAAATTCTAATCATTTTGAGATGTGGAACCAAATCAAAAAGCACATCAGCGTTATATATATGCATATACATGTAGTTGAGGAAATTTATTTTAGATTACTTTATAATTTAATTTAATTTTATTGTTATTTCCTTCTATTTTTATATTACTGTTCAGACTTTTATGCCCTAATTAGTCTTTTGACACAATTATTTGTCACTTAAGAAAATGAATAGCGTAAGCATATTTTATACATTTGGAGTCAATTTATGAAACAATTCGAAACATAAAAAAAATTAATCTATAAATCTCACAAATAAAACTTTTAGAATTATAGGATATAATATCTGTAGAAAAATAGAGAGGATAAAATTCAATAATATGTTCGATTGAGAAAAAAAAAATAAGAAATGATCACCAATAATTGGTATATTTCTAGAAGAAATTGAAATGACATTAAAAATTAGATTATGAATTATAAACAACCTTATATATAATTAAGGAAGCAGAGATTAACGAATGTGATGAAATAAAGAATTTGCTTCATATAATATAAAATTCGTATTAGTGAAATGCATAAAGCAATTTACAAATGTTGTGAGCTATTCAATCAGGGTAAATTACTCAATGATTGTTCCATTTTAAAGACGGAAGGAGTACAATGGTTTTAATTCAAAAACCAAAAACTTCCTCAGTACCTTTTTCTCAGCGTTTACTTTGCCAGAAATGAATTTTTCTCTAACTTTTCTTATCTTTACTCTTAATAAATGGGGAAAAAAATCAGAAACACAATAAATTTTAATTTACTTTACTTATGCAAAGTACATTTTTTTAAAATATAAAATCAGATTTCAAACTTTAAATTAGCATCTTTTTTGTTTCATTTGAATTTTTATTTCCTTATTTTTGCTTTAACTTCTTATATGATATATCATTTATTTTAATCCCATAATATGAACTTTTTATTAACCTCTAGTCTGATTTTTTTTAATATCCAGTTAATATTTCTTGGTTGTGAGAGAGATTAAAGAATGCTTCACTGAAAAAAAAATTAAATTTGATGAATACGATGAATGCCGGTCTCTTAAATGCACACGAATTGGTATTATCGGCGATGAGAGAGAAATTTTTTTCTACCAAAATCAGAGTGATGCAATTTTTTCCGAGTAACAATAAAATCAGGAAACATATCAAAGAATGGGAAGAAAAAACTTAAGAAGATTTAACGAAAACAAAAATGTTCCATATTCTTGAAGAAGAAAAAATTAATATTATTTATAACGCAAACTAAATGAAGAGAATGATGTGTCTGTTGCTTGGGTATTGTGCAAGGAAGGAACAAATAACATTCTACAATATATATAATTTATAAGGATATAATTGTAGCTTTTTTATAACAACAATTTGCTTCTATAATACAGTTAAATTCAAAAATAAAACATAATGTACTAATTTATATGTTTAATTTTCTTATGTACCATGAATAGCACTATATGTGACATTTAGGAAAAAATTTATTGTTTGGGGCTTATCATATGGTTGCACGTAACTAAAATAATCCATGATCAATAGATTTATAATACTTTACAATCACTATATATATATATATATATATAAATATTGTATTGTGACCTTTGAAAAATATTTATTCTCTAAAGTAAATCAGCTTTGGGGTAAAATCTATTTCAACGTCAAGGCTTTTACTACACAGACATCTCGCATGACAGTAATGAAACAAAAATTATGACTTGCTTCAATTTATTTTAATTTACAGAATTTAAATTCGGAACTTATTTTTAGATAAAGAAATGCTTCGATATCAATATAATTTCGATTGTTTCTGTAATATATCTATTATTTTTATCAACATTTGCAAACATTCAACAAAATGCTTTAAATTAATAAGTAAACAAAAAAATTCAACGTTGAAATAAAAATTATAGAAAATTTAACGCGCTTTGTATAAAAAGATCAAGCATTGATTCACGGAGAAATAATTAGAATATTAAAGTATTCGACCCTTCCAACGACAGTGGTTGTGGTAAACAAGTGATTATGGTCATGGGCCTGGTCGAAGTGTCATGTGTTCGAGCCTTGTAGGGGGCCGGTGCACATTGTGTGGGAGTTTGAAGAGAGAGGGGGGGGGACGGCTCGGGTGTGGAACTCTTCACATAATCGTAGTTTAAAATTAAAAGTTGTGTCGACAAAAACCTTCCTGTGCTTTTGTATATAAACACCCATTCACTTTCCATACGATAAGGGAGAAAGGTGGACAAGTATAAGGATTGGGTAAAAGGGATTCTATCATTCGATGATGGTGACCGGAATGAAGTAATTATGTAAAAAGAGTCGAAAAGCTACCCGTGTCTTCCAAAAACAACGGCAGAGTGCTAGACTGCGTAATCATCAAGTCAGCATTCACAACTTTGATACACCCTTATCAACGACCCCCATGTAACCAAAAGACCAGTGCTGCAATTTTCAAAGATAATCGACACAATGAACGGGTATGAGGTCATGGAGGCCATACGTATTTACATCTTATTAAATGGGGCTGTAAATTGGAACAATTATAGCTGATCTAGTACATTTCCTTAGAGCAGCACTTCTCAAACTGTGGGGCGCGACCCCCGGTGAGTGATAACCCTAGTAGTGAGGCAAGAGCATATTGAAATGTCGAAAAGAAAAGATCATTTTGAAAATTATTAATTTACTGAAAGTAAACAAGCAAACTACATTCTTACGTAATAAAAAAACAATATTTAAACTAACAAAATGCACTTATGAATGAATCAGTTCTGCAAAATGTATTTTATTATAAATTTAATAATACTAAGTTAAGAACAAGTTAAATAATTACCAGTGACCCTCATGGGCTTGCCATATATAAAATGTGCAAAATGTCACACTTATCTTGATAATTTGTACGGTTTATATTGAATTAATACGGTTTATAATAACTACCGATAACAGTTACGCTATTAATTCGCCAATGCTACCGTTTTGAAGGTATACACGCGTATGTGTTGTATTCGGGGGTAGGGGAGAAAGGGAATAAATAAGAAAATCCTCTAAAATAAGTAAATCCTTCGCAAATACTATCAAGTTGCTTTTATTGCATTCCATAACTTTCGGAATAATTTTATAGACAGAAGTGAACAGAAAATATCGTATTTCGGAAAGACGTATATATACATCGGCGGTAGTTTACGCACTGGCTGAGCGAGACGTTTACATACGCCGGTGGCACTTAAGTGGTTAAAGTTGTATTTTAGCTTAAAAATCAAAGTATATTTTCGAATTCAATGTATTGTTATTGCATGGAGAGGGGCGCGATGATATTCATGATTGAATATTTGGGCGCAAGTCTGAAAGTTTGACAAACACTGCCCTAGATCTAATATCATTTTTAGTATGACACAATATAGGGAATACTAACAGACACAACGGTATTTTAAAGCTCAGTTTTCTCGCCATAGAGATGCTCCTGAGCTCTGACGATGCGAACGTGAACTAGGAACTTAATTTTCCTGATATCATCCAATCCATACAGACGCTCTAGGTTTCTTAACATACCGAATAATAATGCGAGGTGGACGCTGACAATTTTTTGCACTATGAAATTCCACCGACATAGGATAGAGTTGAATCCTCAAACTTAACTTACAAGACTAAGACCAAACCAACTATGCCACCCAGCCGGAATATATATACTTGTATATATGTATGTGTAGCTATGGTTATCATATAATTAATGATAATCATTACAGTAACTGGCCATTTAACTCTAAATGTAGCAAAACTGATGTTACAACATTCGTAACTATTCCATTTTCTGTAGAATGCCTAAAGGATTCCATACACTGGATATAGAGTAATATGAATTATTTCTCGAGTAGCTGTCAAGATTTCGAGTGGTGAGGAATTATATTAACAAGTTTATAGATTGTTTCGAAAATTAATGCAAGGATTGGATTTTCATAGAATGACATAATAGATTAGGTGAAAATTTAAATGGGATAGATATTTGATAACACACAATTAATATGCTGTTTCACAAAACTCATCAATCTTTGCGTGAAATATTGTGCCGTAACCGTGATTTCTTGTTGAAATGGAATTATTGAATCTAGGCAGAAAATAATCCCATAACAATACTAAAGTATCTTGCATTTTAATATATATACAGATGAACTTGGCACATAATTTCAATTCATATTGTAATAGTTATGGGACTGCAAATCCGGTTCATATTCCATATATTTAAGGTACGGTCAATAGAGATAGATTTTACTTCAAGGGTATTGTACGTATAAGAAAATCATAAAAAAAGAAATTCAGTTTTAATGAAGTTTAGGATAACTTTATTTCCATTTCTGAACATTTCTCAAATTATCTAACAACAAAAATTATTGTATAGTAAGAGTAATACAATAAAAATGACAAATATAATAAATTATAAAAACAGTTGCATATAGTGTTATGTCTAGATAAAATAATTTAATTCATATTTTAAAGAAGTGGTCACCTGCAAAAAATAACAGTACCATGTAAACTCAATAACACATTAAAATCCTATAAAATCACTTCTATTTCTGCAAATCTAGGTTGAAAAGTTATAAAAACTCACAAAAGTGCTGTAAATTTAATTGCTGTTTAAATATGTTATAGTACTTTATAATTATGCTTTTGCATAACTTATATTTAAATTGAATTTAAAGAAATTATAAAGAACATATACTTTATTTCTAATAAGTAATTGCACAAAGTCATGAACAAAATTTGTTTAAATTTAGTTTTTAAGACAACTCTACATCCACTTTTCATTGCATGCTTTTCAGCAGAATATATTAATGTTTGTATTAAAAAAGGCCTTATTTTCATACATTCATTTTAAGGTATCCGACTACTTGCGATAACTTTTTACAAAAAAAAAAAATGGAGATATGTAAATTTCTTTTTGTGACTTTTAGATTTGTTTATTCCATTTTAAGAAAAAAATATGCTGAAATTAAGCAGAGAAAAAGAAATAATGATTACAAAAAAGGGAAAAATGGGTAAAAATGTACAAAAAATAACATAAATGGGGCCCGTACTGTACCAAAAGTTTATAAGCAAATTTTCAATTTTTCAACTCTGATTTCTTGCTATGTTATAACCTTCAGGAAAAGAGATATTTTAATTTTTTACAAAAACTAGAGTACTTTATCTTAGTTATATTAAGAAATTGCTTAAAAAGAGTGATTATATTAACATTAAGGACTGAAAATTGGTAACAAAAGAGTGATTAATAAATCTGAAGGTTAAAACAGTTCTACTATTGTACAGATCATACACAAAAAATTTCACACACAGATACTTATCTTCAAAACTTTTTTAACAATCACTGTCCTGTTTGAGCAATTTCAAAAAACATATTTCGAGTAAAACATACGTTTGAAAGTATGTCATCTTGCTTAAAATAATGACATCTGCTTTTACTTGTAGTTTTGGTTTTAGTGAACGGGAAAAAATAAACTTTGTATTTTTATAAAGCTAATAAAATGTCTAAAAAGAACCAAAAAAAATTGTGAATTTTTAGCAAAATTCACATGTTTAAGGTAGTCAGATACCTTAAACATGAATCAATTATAAAATAATCATAATCTTGGTATGTTTTTTTACATTTCTTAACATAATATTTCACGTAGACGCTTTAATTCATTAATCATTGATTTAGTTCCTATGTATATTAAAACATGTCACATGTACATTCTTAGAATTCCGAATGAAAGTATAGATTACATTTACATATGCATGACTTAAGACATGTGCAACTAACAAAAGAAATTAATTAATTCAAACTTATGCGTGCTAAGTCATGTTCTTGAAGGCATGAACCTTCTAAACAAACCAGACAAAGATATTTAATAGCATTTAATATGTTTTACGTCTAGCTCATTAAATAAATTAAAATATTAAATCAAAATGATATTTGCTAAGAACGTTTACCACGGAGAAAACACAGATTTTTTTTTCTTTTCACAGATTCTCACGCCATACAGCACTAATTATGTGAAATTGAATTGGGCATTTTGACGTTGCAATTCTTCACTCGATTCATTTAATTAAGGCATGTTCAGTATAAGCTTCCTTCGTGAGACTCATACGAAATAAATAGTAATGAATTCCCTGGTCTTTTAGGAGCATCAGTCATTAATCTTTGTCTGAAGGGTGTTGCACACACACATAAATATTTGGATTCACATTTTTGTACAGAAATCCAAAAAGATCAATACTGATAAACTCCGTAAGCTTAACGAAAGTTATTTTGTCATGGAGTTATAGCTGTACTAATATTACTTTTATATGTAATATATTCTAAATAACAAATTTTTATAAAAAAAAAAACCACAGTTATTTACACAGGCATTAAAAATAACAGCAAAAAGAATATTAATATAAATGTGAAGTTTTGAGGAGAAAATAACTCGAATCATGCACTTCATTAAAATTTTTCATTTTTCATTTTTCATTAAATAGTAATGCGAGGACTTGATAAATAAGCTTTTGCTGAAATACTAATCAACAGTGAAAAAATTAATTTATCTTTAAGCCATCACTACATGCGAAAAAGAAGCTTAAAAACACATTTGATTAATTTTTATTTCACAACTTAATTATTCTTTGCACTGCTCAGAAGAAACGAGAAAATAGACTGAAATATAAGGAAAAACTAATGGTCAATAGTAAACCTGAAAAGAAGAAGATAGAAGATTAAGCAAAAAGAATTCTGAGATTTATTAACACTGACGATACAAGTAAGTAGTGATGAAACAAAAGAAAGGGGATGAGTGTAAGTTTTCACTTAATCTATCAGATCACATCTTCCTTTCTTTTGGTTCTGTCTTCTGTGCTCAATGTCTTGTGCTATATTTTTTTTATTATATATATATTCCTTAGAAGAAGTAAATAAAGATTTTCAATACAAGAGAGGTTATTAGTTAACTTTTCACTCAAAATATTGTAGGAAATATGACAAAAGGAATGAGTTTAAAAAAACAATAAATTAAAAGCTTAAAATTTTTTTGAAAACATACAAATTTATTTTCCAAGGTATACTACTGCACAATTAAATTAATACTATTTCATTAGAAAAAGTACAAATATGTGTGTATGGTATAATTTTATACTCAATGCCAATTCAATCAAAACTTATGAGGATATGACATAATTATTCCCAAGTGTTTCAATTATAAAAAGACATACTTTCATTTCTTGTGTTATTTTTCGAACTCTCTCTCTCTTAACAGCTATTAATAACAATTATTAATTTAATTACATAAAGTTAATTTATTATAATTAATATAATTGTGATTTATAAAATAAACTTTTTTCAGTACGATTATAAAGAAACTAGCCATTACCCGACCACTTCGCTGGGCAATAATGCGAACATATACACTGGTGTCCAAAAGTTAAGCATAAATCGTAAAATGAGAAAAACATGGAGTAAATATTCGTAAAATTATTCCAAGTTTCTTGCGTACATTAATTAGGTCAAGAAAAAACATTGGGTTTATGCAAAACTTTCAGTCGACTACGTCCTGCGCGAAACACCGGCGCATGTTGGAACACGGAGAAACTGATTCACGCAGCATAGGCAGTTCAGACAATTTTCGTACAACTGCTGTGCGAAGGAACGTTGTTAACCATCAAACAAAGTGAATGATGGCACGAAGACGCCAATTGGAAATGTTTACGAAAGAAGAATCGTTGGAATGCTGGAATCCTTACGATCACAAACCAAAGTGTCTGAATTCTGAATGTGGACCAGTCTGTGATCTCAAGACTGTGGCAGAGGTTTCAAAGAACGGGAGATGTTACCCGACAACCCGTATCAGGTCGACCAAGAGTCACAACCAAGACCGATACCTGGTAATAAAAGCGCGACGTCAGGGGAGCAGTACTACCAGAGCACTGGGTTCGGCGCTCACAGTCGCCACAGGAATACGAATTTCGAGACAAACTGTTTACAGGAGACTCAATCATGCTGGCCATACCAGAAGACCATCAATTTGCATTCTCTTCACGTCTTCGCATAAACGCACTCGTTTGAAATATCAACATTGGAGTGTGGGAGAGTGGGCCAATGTGATGTTCAGTGATGAGTCCAGGTTTAGTCTGAGTAGTGATTCTCGGCGGGTAACGATATGAAGAGAACGTGGAACACGTTTTAAACCAAGAAACATAACGGAAAGACATAATTTTACATCAAAGGGAGTAATGGTATGGGCAGGCATCATGATGGACGGCCGCACAGACCTCCATTTCTTTGACACGGGGTCTGTGACTGCTCAAAGATAAAGAGACGAAGTTCTTGAGCCTTATGTTCGCTTGTTTCGAAGTGCTGTGGTTCCTGACTTCATATTCATGGATGATAATGCGCCACGTCACCGAGCGGTGCTGATTGATGACTTCCTTGAAACGGAAAACATCCAGTGCATGTCGTGGCCTGCGAACTTCCCTGATTTAAATCCTATCGAGCATGTATGGGATATGTTCGGGAGACAAATTGCAGCCCTTTTGCACCCATCAAGCTCCGTTACAGAACTGAAGAGAGCTCTCCAAGAAGCTTTTAAGCGTTTGAGCCCACAACTCATTCATCATCTCATAGCAAGTATGGTAAATCGCGGTGCAGAGTGCCTGGCTGTCAGAGGTGACCACACGCCTTATTAAACTGCAGCATCAGTAATTTATTTAATTTTTTCTTTCATTTTTTCTTTAAAGTGGAATCCTTGCTGTGCTCAGTTTACTTTCAGACTGCTACTTTGGATAGTAAAATTAATTATTATCATTCTTTTGATTTGCTTCCTTATTTTATAACCATTTTACACTCGCATATCACGTTTCCCGCCATTCCGATTTACAGTTTCTTCTTTATTCACATAATTATTAATTATGCTTAACTTTTGGACACCAGTGTATTTTAATATACAGGGTGTCCCAAAACGACCGCATAAACTCTGCACAGCTAGAATCCTCGTTGGGAGTACATAAAAACTGCCCAAGTAAGCATTCCTGTACGATCCATAGTTATCAGAAAATACGAAAAACAAAGTATGACGTCACTTCCGGTGCAAGAAAAAACTCTTTATTGGACATATCAACAACAGTATTTGCATATCTTTCCAGATGATAATGTTTAAAACGTCCGTCACGCATGTCGCGGCATGCATGCGCGTGCCGTGGAATGATATTAAGCTGCCTTTGAACTGGTATTTAAAAGGCTGCATCTTGCTGCTACCGGCAGTCTTCGTTTTGGTATGGTGGCCATGTATTCCGTTCGTGACTACTGCGACATGTCATGTGACCACTGCGACATGCCATCTTAAGGAACTGGTGTATTGAGACGTGGTGACAACACAAATGGAATTAGTTGCTCGTCTGCGTGCTGCTTGTACTTCGGTGGACTCCACGATGCTACGGATGACAGCCATGCCACGGCGTGCTCAAGCCTGCCTCGACATGCATGGGGGGCATTTTGAGCATCTGCCTTAAATTGTGTTTATACTGCAGTTGATATGTTCAATAAAGTGTTTTTTCTTGCACCGGAAGTGACGTCATACTTTTTTTCCGTATTTTTCTCGTAAACTATGAATCGTACAGGAACGCCTCTTTGTCATTTTTTATGTACTCCCAACGAGTAATTTAGCTGTGCACAGTTTATGAGGTCATTTTGGTACACCCTGTATACGTTACACGAATTGAAATGTTAACACAAATATATACGAATATATTTGCCAGTACGAATATATACAGAGTTTAGCTGTTCAAATGCATTGAAATACATTTTTAAAACCCTTCCCCTTTAAGTTTAAAAAAAAAAACAGGACATGAATTTCTAAAATTGAAGTAGAATTACTTTTTGCGCTCCGGTCACTCCCTCCCCTAAAGTGAATTTCTGCTAAACCCATTATTGGTGGATATTTAAACAAAATAAATATGCATGCAAAACTTAAAGTTTAAATCTAATAGTTGAAAAACAGAAATTCTTTTATTTATTAGCTCCGTAACCCCCTTTGAGAGTTGATTTCCTAAAGCGAATTTCTAACTGAATTTCAATTTAAAAAATTATGCATACCCAATTTTATTACTGTAGGTCTAGTGAGATTCGGAAAAGAATTTGTTTCCGTCTATACACCCCTGTAGCTCCTCACTCTCCTTTTATATCTTATCGTTTCTTAACAATTTTCTATTCCTCAAAAGGAATATGTTTACCGAGTTTCAAGTTTGTGAAATGTCATGTGCCTGTCAAATATGCAAAATTTTCAAGTATGTGTTTCAATTCAAAAACAGAAAGTTTTTTTTTTTATCTCAACTCCCCTTGAGAGTCGATTTTTGAATAATTTAAAAAATATATCGTAAGCCCTTGCAATGCCTCTTTGAGGTGAGTTTTCGTAAAAAATCCCTATTGTAGTGAATTTCTATTCAATGAAAGGAACGTGCCTATATCAAATTTAAATTCTGTAAGTATAATAGTTCCGGAGATATTGTGATGAGTGAGTGAGTCGCTTTTCTTCTTTAGACTTAAATTTTAAGATTTTCATCACCACCGCATCATGTTTAAATGTTCTAGCAACTTTTTCTTACTCCAATGTGCTGAAAATCAGCATAAAAACACATGTCCAGATATTATTCTATTAGCTTCTTAATGTAATAAATTTCCCATTTTTAATGGATAAGAAATATTTAAAGACATACATTCGCAGGTACAGTAATTGCATCTTTAATAGGGAGTGGATAGATAAAGAAGTAATCATTGTGACTAAGCTGAACAATCTACGTTTACTTAAAGGATCCGGACTGTGCATTAATCCCAGTGAGGATGACATATAGGAAGAAATCAAAAGATTCTGACGCAGCTTTCGTAGCAAATATGGTATGTCGTCACGAACGGAAGCTATTCCCTTGGTGCGGCAAATTTACGATATGTTAAGGAATATCTCATACCTTAAAGAGCCATTGCGTACGCAGCAACTCACCTGTGGTTCACACATTATTCTGAGCATTGAAATGATCCTTAGATATATGAATGATGTATTGCTTGATAGGTGACTATCTCCTTCATTAGGACGGGGAATGTAAGGATTCAATATTAGCACCTGATAACAAATCAAACATACATGGGAGATCTGGCAACGAGTCAGACCATGTATGAGCGAATCTGGCAGCCGGTTCGGCATAAATAGAGAGGAGGACCCGGCAACGAGAAGGGAGACCGGACGAGACGGAATGGTGGCAGCGGAAGCGAGGGAGCCGGAGACGAGAAAAAAAAGGAGTGGATCCAGACAGCGCTATATGCAACCATATAGTTTTTAATACAATGCTAGCGCCATCTGTTATGTAATATGGAAACTAAAATAATTGAATAGTCCTATACTATTTTTGTATTGCTGTATTAGTCCAATGATTTTTGCTTTTTGTTCTTATTTCATTTTATTTACATTTTGGATAATTTTTACTTTTCAGTTATTGTTACTTTTTGCTTTTTTATCAATTGTTTTATTATCTTTCTTGTTATTTTAATTAGTTAATTTTTTTTTAATTTTCTGTAATCAACTTTTTTATACTTATTGTTTTCTTAAATGGAGATTGAAATGAATGTACATAACAGAGACTTAATCTGCTCATTTTGCATAAAACAAAAACTTATAATGCCCGTGATATTTTAATATGTTATTTTCCAATGTATTTCTACAATAAAATAAAATTTAATTCAACACATGACTGAAAATATTTTTTTTTTTAAATTCGACATATAATTTTGCAAAACATTGATAGCATTTGTTACAAGATTACTCAGCTTAATCATTTGACTATTGACATAAATATGCAATTAAAATATGATATCCTGGTGATTATATTTGATTTCAATATATTGTAATGTGTGTGTTGAAAAAATAGCTTAAATGTTGTATTAATATAATTTTTATAAGTGTACATTATATTATATTGAGAAAGTTATTCTTAAAAGGTACTTTTAAAAAACTACTTGATAAGTTGACATATTACTTAATTCATTTGAAAAAGAATAGAATTTAAATCTAGTTGAACTAATTTACATGTTATATAAAAATTTATGTTATTTTTCTAATATTTTATGCTTTAATTTTTCTTCACGCAAAGCAAAAGTATAGATACTTTAATGAAAGTTACAAAATCCAATATATTTGGCTTTTTCAGTCATATTTATTTTTTTAAACTAATATATTCACAATTATATATTCACAAAAATAAATAATATTTTGGACAATAGATGGTGCTTGCATTGCATTAAAGGAAACTATCTGAGTACATATAGCGCTGTCTCGATCCACTGCTAAAAAAACGCGGTTGGAAGAAGAAAGACTGCTAGACGATGGGTTTTGCAATCTGTTTACATCTTGTTAAATTCTTTATTTTATGATGTGGCCCTTTGAAGGTGAAAAATAATTCGGCGGAGAAAAAAACTGTTCTGTTATAATTTTTACTAATTTGAACACACGACCGGTAAGTAAAAGAACCCACACAAGGTTAACAGGGAGGATTGAACTTTATCAGCAAGATAGTAGTACTTGTTGATGAAGCACGCCCCTCATGTAAGGTCAACGCCTTCAAAGAAGAAAATATGCTTCGTTGATCGTCATTCTTTTCTGACCTATCACCGCATCTAGGATATGATTGAACCTCACTAGAATGCTCTGGATCCACCGGATTTAGAAGACGAATGATAGGAAATGGTTGACAGAGGTAATTGTAAACCAGGCATCAATCATTAAGCTATCTGTAATGTCATTAACACTACATCTATACACGCTACTTCATATATCGCTATCAGCGGTGGTCATACAAACAGCTTACCTTAGTTTCTCCTAGCTCTGTTTAAAAAGTAAACCCTAAACATCACTTATTGTTCGTTGCTGTCTCTTTCTGTTTGCCGATTTTTTTATTTTCTGAGCACACCTCCTTTTTTTTTTTTTCAATGTGTAAATGAAAGTAGAAATTTCAAATAATTTATTTTGTTATCATATTTTTGAAATAAATTTTGCAAATTGACGGGGACTTGAAGGGACGGGGGGGGGGGGAGAACTGTTGCGAAAACTATGACAAATCCTATTAAAGAAAAACAAAACACTCGAGAAATTACTAGGACGAAAAAGGTTTCCTTAAAATTTGATACATAATTTAAAATACTTTAATTAAAAATTGAAAAAAATATGTATTGAATGTAAAATTATTAAGAAAGTTTAAAATTATGCATTTATAATTATAATCATGTACTTTTTAGTGTTTTAAATTTTCTGAACTGTCCAATATTTGTTAAAGAATCATCAAGCAAATTTCCCATTTTTATCATACTACTTTTAATAAAAATTTTTATTATTCAAACATTTCGAAATATGTTTTCCTACTTCCTTTTTTAAGCGATTCATTACATAATCATCTGTTTGTACACATTCAAATTTATATCAATGTTCTGAAGTGAAAGAAAATCTAGAAGATTAGGAATAATACGGAAAAATTAACAGAATTCCGTATAAATAAAAGGAAACATATATAAAAAAAAGTGTTCTGCCAGATTTCTGTTTACCTAGGCTGTATTTTTAATTCAACATTTCTTACCCATTTTTAACGTATCCCTTGTCATAAATTAGCATTTTATGTATCCTTATATAATAATTCATTTTTAGTGCGTTTTTCAGTTCGTGGAACAAAAGCGCTATTAGGACGCAAATTTCGTATTCGTCTTCGTTCCATATTTTGACGTACCTTTTTCTCAGCCAATAAGCAACCAATTGACCTCGGGTTTTCGGCATTTGGTCGCATTTGTACCCTAGATGAGCCAAATCATATTTAAAATTTCCCATAGTTTTCCCGAATTTTCCTACAAATTTTCCCGAATTTCGCTAGTTTTTTGCTTTTTTATAGTGCTGATACAGATTTGTGTCATTATTTCTTTTCAGCTCGATAGTAGTACATTTAGAGAAGTGGTACAGTACTACTTTCTGTTAGTAAAAAATTCATTAGATGCATTATTGTAAAATACAACATGTGAAAAACGCGCTAAAATTACTTGGCCATGCCAATGATTGATATGTTTACTATTTTTACTTGTTTACTATGCGCAGCTATGGATGTTTGTTGTTTGAAAGCAATAGTAAAAAAAAATTGGACAAAAGTTTAATACAAATTATTTTCATCACAATTTGTTCTAATTTTGTTAAAAAAATCTTAATTACAAAATCGATATTATCTCCATTGTAATTTAATCCAATACTAATAAAAGCTTACGTTACAAAGCACAGTGCTACATTAATTGGTGTTGCATAATTAAACTCTTGAACATTTTTTTAAAAAAAACAATTCGAGAGTTTTTAATTTTATTAAGTCACATAAAAACAATCCTACATTTAAAATTAGATAATTTAGACCATATTTTATGGGGGGCTTTAAAATAATCATTTGTTATTTCGTTATGAAGAGGAATGTAAAATTTTGAGTTGTTTTAACTAAAGGCTTTTCATTTATATTATACATAAATGAGAAAGTATTAGTATTTGATTGAAAAAACTTTACATCTTTTCGCTCTTTGAATTTTAAATCTCCAGGGAATTAGTGAAACAAAGGATTTTAAAATAAACAACTCATTCTGATTATTTGTTCTTTATTTGAAGTAACCAAATTTTAGACTACAAATTTAAAAAAAAAAGTTTAAATTAAATTAATTACGAGTAATATCCGGCATTCCCCAAGTAAATATGACTTTTTTTTAAAAAAAATATATTGACCAAACTCTGGGAAAGCGTCAGAAATATTACAACGTAATTCTCATAAATATAGATCAAACACTTTGGTACATAATGTTATTTTAGTTAAATTAATGATTAAGTTCTAACAGATAGGACGATTATCTCTTTTTTACGTTGAAGGAACATTGTAATAAAGTTCGTTACAAGTAATAGCTTTTCAGAAATCCTGAAACCCAATAAGTTGGTACTCGTATATTATTTCTAACAAAATGTACTTAATGAGGAATGACATAAATGTGTGTCCGATAAGCAAAAAATGAGCCTTATTTTATTGCAGCAAAATACTTATACGAGATGGCATTTAACAGCATTTTCTTTACAAAATAGGCTTTTCGTAGAATAGCTAATATGGGATATGTAAATGGAATAATGTATTGTGTCATTAAATCTAATGAATGACGAATTTCCTTATCCAATTAGTATTACTTTACTAAAAGGTTTAAATGAATATATGATAATATTAAATTAGATAAAATACAAGTTTTAAAAATATTTTATATATATATATATATATATATATAGATGAGTAATGTTTTAAAATGGAAAAAAAAGTTTCAATATATTCTAAAACGATTTCTAGCATAAATACACAAATAACAACAATGAAGATAAAGTTGAACTCCCAATTGTTTCAATAAAGGAACAGGCATCTCTTTGTCTTCCTGAACTCTATTAACTAAATAATAGCATTAACAAAAATAAGGATACAAATTTCATTTATATATAAAGAGTTTTAAAAAAAAACTTTTGTAATATTTCTTTTCTAACTGTTAATGAGGAATTTTATTAAAAAAATAAGTTTTATGTAATTATTTTTACCCATTTATGACCGAAACTAAACGTGTTATTTTTAAAAACATCAAACATTCCAACATCTTGAAATTTTATAGTTTTTTGTTCAAGCATTGAACGCCTGATTGTTTAAATGTTTTTAACCAGCAGAGATAAGCCGATAGTGATAAGGGGAATGTATCTGCCTGAGAAGTAGAATATTTCAAAATTTAAGGTAATGTAGTAATAAGGAACAACACGCAAAATTATTTTGAAATTTAAAAAAAAACAGTAATTTTTTTTTTACTTTTTAGTTCGATTCAGTATAAAAGCGTGTTCTTTAGTTTTTTTAAATTATAATTTATTTTTCATTTTTTAGTTCGATCTACAATAAAAGCGTGTTTTTTAGTTTTTTAAACTGTTATTTTTTCATTGTTGAATTTATCCTTGAGTTTGATATTTGGAGCCAGAATTACGTGGCTGCTGGAATAAGTCTTGCTCTTCAATGGATTTTAATTGAAGGGTCTGAAGTGTATTTATTCTCTCTGTTTACGGGGCCTCGGGTGAGTCCCGTATCGTTATATTAGATTCCGTCTCAAAAGAACAGGTCAAACAAATAAAATGTGAGGTAAGAAGAAAAAAAGATCGAATTAAAAAAAAATTGATGTACCACATGTTTTTACAACGGACTAAAAAGTATAAAAAATTCCTCCTTTTCGTTTTTTTTCTTCTTTTTTCACATTTTCATGCATTGTCATCCACTTCTGAGATATGGTCCAAATTTCAAGTCTCTAGCTCATCGGAAAGTCACACAGTTTAAAATCAATTACAAAATTCCACCCAGACAGACATTAAAGAAAGCGATTTAATAAAAACATGGTAATATTAAGTGTCAATCGTATTCTCACCTTTTAAACATATTGCCATAATGTTAATTCGTATCATCACTTCTAAACGTATTGTTTTGTGAAAATAAAAAAAAATATTTAGCAGTTAGAACATAAATAATTTTTTTCACATCACGAGCCTATTTTTTTATTTTCATTTTCAGAAAAATGTTTATATTATAGTAGGAAATTCATAACACACACCCACTCTCCACTTTCTCACTTACAGAACACTTTTTTTTTTGTTTTATTTTTATAAACCACAGTGTATTAATTAAAAACACTCGCTGTAGGGTTACACCTTTTCTTTTAGTCACTAAATCTGGAATTAGTCTCCAGATCGGGAAATGGCATATCGAATTAGTCGCCAAATCTGAAAATTGTACGTGCAATAAGTTGCCAAATCTGGAAGTAATATATTTAATTGTCGCCAAAACTGATTATCGTGATTCCTGACGATCCTGATGAGGACAATGGAACAAAAATATGAAATTATTATATTGTCATCGGGCCTTGACAAGTGTGCAAAATTTCGAATTAATCTGACCTTTATAAGTGGATGAAAATCGAGTTCCAAGATTCCGTTGCATGCAAGTGAAACTTATAAAAGCGTGTTAAAAACTGAAAAAGAATTGTAAGTACAAGTAGCCATTTCCATTAAATCACATTTAAGAGCTAGTTAAGATCAAAGAAAAACTGACTCTCACTAAAAAAAATAAAAATTACAGTTCACTTCATTTCGTCGTTGTAGCTCATTCAATGAAATGTTTCTTGAATCCTTATTAAATGGTCTCCTTTCACCAGAGCCTTATTTTACTTATAGTTAAGAAAACTTTTGTTGTATACTACCTCAGACTGATATAGCTTGAGATCTTAAATAATATTCTTAGATTCCAGAAAAGTTTTCACAATTGTTGACCAAGCTGGTAGTGAAATTTATGCAGAAACTCCAAAAATAAATATTTCTCTTTGTAACGAAATACGATATTTTTTTCTGTATTTCGAAGTGAATAAATAAAAATTGGCGTGGGACTAACTTATGCAAGAAGAAGTTCATCCATTTGCAAATTTTATCAAACAATCATAACTCGCTTGAACATCTTAGTATGTGGATCTTTGTTGAAGATAAAGTAGAATTTCTATTGTTCACCAGCGCTAAAGATAATTTCTCATTCCCGCGATATTCCAATGAATCCAATCTCATGCAAGCATAGACAGAAATCAATTAACACAAAAATCAGCCAAAAAAAAGATTGTTAGGATTTGATTTTACTCTTATCTATTATTATATTCTCTAGCAGAGTTTTAGATAGAGAATAGGGTCGAATCCTCCCAAATAACATTAGTATATAGGAAGCAGACCAAACTCTTTTTTTCCTTCTTGACTGTAAAAGAGACTCCCAAACATCACTCTTTCGACTGACCAGTGTGACTTTGCTTTTGGTTTGATTTAATTTTAATCTATGTCGTACTCTGGAGCAACACGAGGAATATTGGTGAAATGGCTTTCCTAATTTTGATCCAAGGTCAAATAAGAAAAATAACGCCGATACTTGAACCTCCCTCACCAAACTGTGACGGGGCTATCTGCGAGAATCTCTTACTAATCCTCTTGGGTAACTTTGGGGTCAGCATTTATTCTATTTCACAGCCTCTTCGAGAATAACACGAGATAGTTATTTGCTAATTAGTTCGACTATATAAAGTATAGTTTTCGTAAATGTATAGAGAGAAGGAGTTGCCTAGCTGTACGTAAGTATCGAAGGAAAATTACTTCAACAAGCTTAGCGCGCATTTGATAGTATTTGATATTTATAAAGTAAAGTACTAGATTAATCATTAAATGAATCAAAGGAATTAGATTTAGTACCAACCTGAGGTTAGCAAGAGTTCGTTTCCTTGTCAATTCTGATAGCTGAGATTACTTAGACGGGAAAATTAGATTTGAATGTTAAATTTGAGTATCAGGATTAATCTAGGTATTAGAGAACCACTCCGAGGTTTCCACTTATAAATTGAACTTGTGATTGTCAATTGTGTTTGTCTGTCTTAAATAAATAATTGTAGCTATGGCTTTTGTTGGTGATAATATGTTCCCTCCTACACTTAGAGGCGCTTCGGGCGATGTGAACTCAGTCTAAGATAGGACTGGAACACGACAAAACTTCCACACCATATCAAAGTGAGAACTTTGAGCTTCAACAGCTGTAATAAGCCTTCAGTGGCACTGAATTTGAATCCTACAACTCGACAAAACCAGCCACTAAATTTCAACCATGGTCATTTAGCAACCGTGGACCCTTCCAATGGTGATATCAAGTGACTCTCGTTCTTTGAGGTCAAAGAAATCTGCCATCTGTAATAAATTCTTTAATTCTAAGCAAATGCAGAATATTTTTTCTAGTTGTTAGGATCTTTCTCTAGAGGAGATCCTTACTCTGATACTCTCTTTTTAGAACCGCGACGGCCGAATAGTTGTAATCACGAAATCGTGAGCAACCTAGTTTTTGTCGAATTTTAGGTTGGATTAAATGCTATAAGTGATCTACCATGTACTGAGGCTGATGCACGTTGAACCTTTCTACGCACAAAATTCTTGCGTTGATGTGGTGTAGAACTTTGGAGAGGGGAGTGCCAATTTAAGTATCTTTCTCGTCATTTCACCGTGACTCAAATTTAAGAGTTTCGAAGCCAATTGAGTCTTAGCGTCAACAATTTTGGACTCTTGTTCGAGATCTTTAGATATCGTAGGATTATCAATATTAATGACAAAATGTTATCAGCCAATTCTATTAATTCAGGGATGGCAAATTTTTAGGAAGAAAGGCAAAGAACAAACACAAATTTAGCGGGCCAATGTAATGTTTCTAAAACATAAAAATTATGGGGTGGATATTAATAAAAAGGGTAAAGAAAGAGAGACAACTGCCGTCTTAAAGTTCCCCATTATCTAAATCCCTTTCATCAAAATAAAATTGCCTTTTAATTTAATTTTTGTAATAATTCTCAACTATCTTACAGAATCGAATTAATTTAACTTTCGAATTTCTTCTTAATCTAGATTAACATTGAGGAAAAATGGAAAGGCTTTATTGCCAGACCTATTTAAGATTAGAGATTGTAGTCCAGCATTGCAAGTGCTTTTTATCAACCTCAACGATATATATTCTAGCTCCGATGAACAAATCCTGAGCAGTGATATTAAAATCAGTTTTCTTTTAATAAGTTATTTCTAAGGTACTCACAGTAGAAAACATTTGTTCGCAAACAGAACGCTTTATTTTTTGAACGTGTGTAATTAAATTTGGAGAATTTGCCTTCATAACGATTTATAAAACTCTTTATTTGGAACCTTGAGAAGCAACTCACTCATATAATTGTTACATTGTAACTCAATTACTTCATGCTGCAGAACCCTTCATAACTTATGTTAAATGACTTACCAAAAATATCTGTTTCTCTTTAAATGACTTTAAAATCTTTAAATCTGTTTTCCAAATAAAAATGCAGTTTTTCTGTTTCCTTTTTTTTCTACTGATCACTAATTAAACTCGTGTTAATTTACTGATAGTATTGAATTTTACCTCAGTAAAAAAGACAAATCGTACAACAAACAGATAAAAAAAATTTGTAAAACCTTTCAGGTGGACCAATATTGTCCATAAATTGATTTTTTCCCTACATTTTGTCATTAAATCAACAAATATTTGTGAAAAATGTGGTCAGAATTCCATGCTGTGTCTTTCAACATCTCACATGCCGAAGGACACTGTTTCGCAGGAAAAATGACACAACGTGGAATTTTAGCTTTCAAACTCAATTGATATGGCCTGAAGAAAATCTGAAAAAAAATAACTAAACAAAATTAGATTAAAAATCCACATAAGTAAGAAATAATCCCATGATTTAAAGTTTTATAAGTCATCATCGTTGTTCTGAATCCTTTTTAGTACCGTAATTTAACGATTTCTTTTAAGTGTTTCAGATACCAAATTACCAGATAAATTGTTTTATTTCGCTATTGAAACTCTTAATTTTTTCATGGCAAGACCCAAATTTTCATTGACGATGTCATTTTATACCTATTCTTTTTGCAACATCATACGTGCCAATAGTAGCCGAGTATTCTTAGGATTGTGACGCAGCTATATTTCAATCAAGTCATAAGTTAGGTTTCTAAAAAATTACTAAAAAACCATATATAAGTGAGCGGAAGGCATGTGAAATATGTTGATGCTTAATATCTTTACAATGAAGTGGTTTCAAAATGATAGATTGGAGTGCTATCAGTTGTCGTTCTCAACCTTAATTATATTTGGAAATTATGATGTCTGTCGTCAACAGCTTTCTTGTTACTTCTAATGCAATATTATTAATGATCAATTAATTTGAAGCCACATTAATTTACTTTCTGAGCTTTTAATGTTATTTCTATTAAATAATATGAAAGCAATTATTGCAATACTAACACTGTATGTAATGCATAAGTATAATATAAATCTCTTTCCATATATTTATATTTTTTATATACAAAAATACATGAAGAGAAGGAATTTATTTCAAGGAAACTATTTTAAATTACTTTAGATTTGTTTAATAAGAAAAATTTTTTTAGTAAACAATACAATAAATAAACGCTTTTTTTCACCTGTTTAAATCCGATACATTATTTTGACATGCTCTAAAATAAGCCTCTTTAAATTATCAACCAGCAATAATAAGTAATAGAATAAAGAGATTTCAGTTATCAATTAAAGTTAAGAAAAAGGGAAGATAAAAAGAGAATTGTTTTTTTTTAAACTTTTTACTATGTTAAATAGGAACAGTTTCTTGATCTTTTGCAAAAACTTCTGTTTATTGGATTAAAAAAATAAACATAATTTGAGTTTTTTTTAAAACTTTTATCCATTATTCATTTATCAGACAGCGAAACAATGCCCGAAGTTATTTTTAAACTATAAATTGCTTCCTCTTTTTCTTAATATTTATAAAACTGAAACAATTCTCTTCCCACTTCTTTAAAAAGTTATTCTCCTAAAAAAGGCAGAGTTCGAAGAACTTTCGAGAAAACTTTAACAGGCTGGGAAAAAAAGAAATTTTGAAAAAGTATTAGAAAATAGTAAAAGAAAAAAAATGGAGCATTTTTTACTTTTAAGACATTTTACTGAGGCGAATCCTTCGAATTCTTTCCATTTGGAGTTTTTGTTTTGTTTTTGGATGCAAATGAATACAGTTGCGATTCGCTATTTTGTTCTGCTTTTCTCAACTAATTTTTTTTCTGTTAAAATTTTTTAATTTTATACGCTTTCTGGAAACATTTGACTTTCCTTGAAATGAGATTTAAAAAAAAAAATTATTTATTAATGTTTATTGTGGATTATTTGTTTCTTTCCAGAAAAATTGTTTGCTTGTACAATAAAAAAATATCCATCATATTCTTTGAAAATGAGTTGATTAAATGATTAACGTCATACCTCGAAGCAGTACAAGGTCTACTGGCGATGGACTTTAATAATACGAAAAACGATCAAGCGATAGAGAAAATTACCGAAGATGACACTCATTCGTCAAACATTAACTCTAGGCCAACATGAGAATTTTGATCTACGTAATTTTAACTTTGGTGAAATGAATGTACATAAAGGGGAGTGTAAGTATTTATTACATATCTAGTACGATATATTTATTGCTGATAGGCAAATCAATGAACCATTGACAAATAATTAGGTAATAACCAAATAATCTCTGAATATAAGACTAAATTATAAATATATTATTTTAGTTATTACATCATAATCTTCAGAATATAACTCACACATATATTGATAGACTATCAAGGAGAGAACAGATATAAAAAGATGATTTCTGTTACTTTCGTGTTAAAATGATAAGCATTGACTGAATTAGAATATGAGTAATATTGACATATAGAAATCAAGCATCTTTTAGAAAACATTGAAACGATAATGGATGTATGATTTATTTTCTTTGTCGTTTTATTACTAGTTCGTGCTAAAAACCACTTAAAACATTTCTTTGCCATGTTTTAATAAAAATACATGTTTTGAAATTTTTGAATGGTTCGTTTCCTATTCCTCTCAGTTTATTTATTACTATTTGATAACCTTTAATTTGTTTTATATATATATATTTTTAACTTCATTTAAGAATACAGCACATATTTCCTACATTTGGGTTCATGATTTAATACTTCATAATCTCTATAATTTCAAATTTCTGACACTTCATTAAAAACTCGATAATCACTTTAATTAGACAATTATCTAATTATTTTTTCGTTTAACATGTGAGCCACGCCCAAAAACTACAACAAATTCTGAGTTCATTATACAGTTATGCCTATTTAAACATATTAATGTCCTTGACTTTTTGTTTCCACCTATAAAATAAATTATGTTTACAGTTTTTATTGACCAATGTATTTTAATGAATTGCTGCATTTTTTTCTTTATGCTTTTAGAAAGTAAAGTGTTTAAGCTATCCATTTGTTTATTAAATTACTAAATCTCTTAATTCCATACAAGAAAATGTCTTTGTATGTACTTTTTCGTAATTTTAATGGTAATGAGTAGATGGAAGTGTACTTACCTATAAACATTAAGGATAAACAACAAATATAAATTTGAATAGTATTACATCAGCGTTTCTCAAACTGTGGGGTGCGCCCCCTAGGGGGGCATGATAACCCTACAAGGGGACGCTGCATGTCGAAAAGAAAAGTTTCAAAAAATTTAATTTACTAAAATTAATTTAAACAAAATATTTTCTGACATATTAAAAAATATACATTTACACTGATATAATTTATATATATCATCTGGCAATATTACGTCATCTCCAAGCTATCTTTGATAATTAAAGAAACATTTTGTTTGATTTGCTGTAATCCCATGAAGATAGATTTTTTCATTACGTTTCCTTTTTAAACCTAAAATACTCACCTTTCAGAGAAAGAAAAAAACGTGACCCAGAGAAAAAGTATTGGAAAATAAAAAATTCATCACTGTCATTTAGGGAAGTTGTAAATAATGTGTTTCTGTTGCGCTTTATTCCATGTGAGTTTTATGATATTTCGAAAAGAACACAGAGGATTGAGAGATTATTTAGGAGATTTTTACCAGCATTCTGAAACATATAAAACATAATGAAAAATGTTTTACACAATTCTGTTTTAGAGCTAACATCCAAATTTTTACATTGAATGCACTTTGAACCGGGGAGTGGTTGTGTGAAGTGCAAATTAACCCCAGGCTTACGCAATTGTTAATTCCGGGAAAACTGTTTATTTGTTACCAATGACCTTGACAGAATCCTCCTATATAACAGTCTTCAGAGGAACTAAAATGTATTTCTCACATATCTCCCTCTTTTTTGCGAGTGGCAAACGTTTCTTTTCAAAATCTTAGAAAAAACAATGAACATAAAATGAAAATGAAAATTCCTGAAAATGACATTTCTGTAATGTTAGCGAAAAGTGACTGTGATTTGCGTCCTTTATTAAGGTCTTGCACATTTAAAACATTTTAGTTCAATTTTATTCGATTTCTTCTCAAATTATCAAGAGATAAATTAAAAAGTCCTTGAAAGTAGGTAAGTAAACTTTCTATTAATTAAATTATTCACTGGAATTACTATTTTTATCGTGTACATTAAAAAATTATGGAAAAAAAAGGATTGGTGTGACTGAGTCACCTCACACGACCATTAACGTTAGTATAGAGTACGCGCCTGCTCCCTGATTAAAACATTTTGAAGTATTCTCGCTTTAAATATTGAAAATAACTCAATTATTCTTCATCGGAATTTTACATTATTTTCATTATTTAATATTAATTCTAATTCTGTGAGGCTTAAAAAACATTTGATTTTGCAAAAGAGTTGCAGTCTATGGATAACAACTCATTGGCAAAATTGTCTCAAACATGGTTTCTACGATTTCAATTGCTGCTGGCAAAATAAGTTCTCTTCGCCAATAGTGTGAGGCTTTTATATTTGGTATTTTGTATGATACTTTGTAAGAAGTAAGTATAAAGCTTTGTCATTCACTGACAACGTTTTTTTTAAAAAATACTTTTTGTTTTTCATATGATTTTAATTGTAATTCAAAGAACTCTCGAGGCTTGTTAATGTACTCCCCATAAAGCGTTTCCATAGGTCTTTTAAGTTTATTAGATTTCATTCAGTCTGCTACCAATATATTTTTGAACAAATAACACACACAGAGGCTTTTCTTCTCCATTTACTTTAGTAGTGGTAAATCGAAAATTTAAATATGCTTGAGAATACTTACTTGATTTAATTTTCAGAACTATGCTCGTCTCTGCACTTGTTGATGCTTTATTTTTGTCAAATGTTCTCTTACGACTTAACAGTTTATCCATATTTTTGTTAATCTATTGCCATAAATACTTAATACCGTGAATTACAACTAAAGCGCATATAATAAAATCTACATTCTAAGTAGATTTGGTAGCTATAGAAGTATCGACTCGACCAAGACGAACTGAAATTCTACGAGGTACAGCATTTTTACATGTTTTGCGTAGACGTCCGGTAAGTTGCCCGGACTCACGCAGACGTTCGCGAGAATGCTCGATGTGATGGATATGATAGAGAGCAACATAGACCATAGACTATTTTTCGAATGACATTTCTACTTTTGGAAATAGATGATGGAGGAAATATATCTTTAATTAAATATCATTTTGTGTGTGTGTGTGTGCAATATGTTCCAATTTAAAAATTAGCGAAAGTAAAAAAATAAAATAATAATTATCCTATTACTTTTAACAGTAATTTTCTTAACATATATATTACTTAAAAGTAACATGTACAAAATTTAATACTTATCTTGTTAATTTGTACGGTTTATAATTAAGTTCGTATTGTAGCTTTATAGCGCCAAGTTTATTATTATTGCATTCAATACATTATTATTGTATAAGGGGGCGTGATAAAATTATGATTGAAAATTGGGTCGCCAATAGTGAAAGTTTGAGAAGCACTGTATTCCATGCATAACATGAAGACGATTTACAATTGAAAACATATCTTCAGAAAATTATGTGAGCTTTAAAACTATATCATCAAAAATTTCAATCAACATACCCGATTATTATATACGTTTATCAACTTCTATTTTAAAGTAGTTTTCAATTCTGTCACATATCAGATGTTTTAAGCAATAAAACCGTAAAAATTATGTTCATTACAAGATTATATTCATTATGGTTCTACCTACCTGATATTGATTGGCATGCGGGAAGCGCTGCCCAAATATTGGATAATTTCATCTATGACAGAATGTTGCCTTACAATTCCATGTATAGTTGACATTTAATATGAAGGTTGCACTATCGCAAGCTAACGTAATTATTCTGTAATAATTTAATGATTAATCAAATGACATCAACATGTGTCGAAGGCTAATATATATTTTGCAAATGGTCTATACCGTTTCATACAGATACTGTAAAAAAAAAAGAAAAATATTTGTTAAAGACAAAGAAAATCTTGACTAAACTCGATAATCATTAATCATTAATCAATATTATAAATTTTTTTTTATATTTTCAAATACATATCAGAAATTTTTTGTTTATATATATACTCAAGAATATATATATATATATATATACAAAAAATATAGTTATATACCTAAGATAACTATAGTCATGATATAGAATAGATTTATATATATATATATATATATATATATATATATATATATATATATATATTGATACAATTATCTATACTAATAACACTAGGCAACAAAAAACAACTTTTTGTCTGTTTCCTAGTTTTAAATAGCCTATTCTTACTAGTTTTGTGTTGGAAAAAACGAATATGTAAATGAAATTTATTTATTAGCTTTTGTTTTTAATATACACCACAGCCCATCCATCAATTTATTGTAAATTTGAAGAACATGGGAATGTAAAAAATGGATCTTTAGAGACATATTATTTCCTAGGTTATGAAAATTTTGTAGGAGTTATTGAACCAACTGTTGATAGTTCTGATCTTTTTTGCTGTCTAGAAATCATCATATTACACTTATAAAGTCTCCACAGACTGTTTTCTCTTCTCTTCCAGGATTTGATCCAAAGAGGGACCCTTCAGGAATTTGTGTATTTGAGGGCGCACGAAGATTCTCTCCTTAATCTTTGCACCACTCATCTTGGGAATTTCTGTCTAAGGTATTTGAAAGTCTCTCCATCCTTGTTCATGGATTTCACAAAGTTCTTCATGAATACAAGCTTAATGTGCAGGGGTGGAAGCAGAATGTCATTTGGGACATTTCTCTCACCGGATTTCAGATCTCTAGATGGACATTTGTCTTGTATGTCGTGCGATTTTTGATCTCTACAAACACAGAAATCAGCAGTACTTGGTATAGTATAACTGCATTCCCATGAGTAAAGCAATGACTTTCCGGTCACCACAGATCTGCCATTTATAATTCTCGTATTTTATTAACTCTAGAAGTAATACTGCTTTCAAACTAAGCTTGGAAGAGTCTATAAACAACCTCCAGTTATTTAGGTCACGACTGATGTTCCTGAAATTCATCAAGCCATTGACATCAAATAAGGAATCCGATGTTCTTTCTTCTCAAAGAAATGAAGATTCTTTTCACGAGTCTGTGTACTTTGTAATATTGATGCCTGGTAGGAGTAGATTCCATTGTTATATTATGGATGCCAAAAGCTCTGCCTTCTACTTTGGCAAGTCAATATCTCTTACGAGGTCACACAATTCTGCTTGATTTAGTCTGTGGGGTTCATTTAAATATTCTGCCTCGAAATCTGGGTCATGGGATGTCCCAGGTCTAATGAATTTTTCCTCAACATAATCTTTTACAATCTTGTACTTTTTAGGTGGGTCAAGAATTGGCATATTAGCTTAGTGAGGAACCGGCTGAATGGCTGATGTAATGCAGGGATATTGCAAACGGTGTTTGTTCTTTCTTGACCAACCCATGTTCATGGGACGCCATACAGAAAAAACAATTGTCTACATGGTAAGTTGACTCACGACAAGCCATGCATATAGCAAACTGCATTGCACGTTTTTTCCCACCCAGCCACTATCGCAGTCTCACTGAGAAAAAGTTAAAACATACGTGTGGGGCTCATAATTTATCCAGTTCACTTATTTTCACTCCGAAGTAAAGAAAGCAAACTGTCTTTACAACTGGGCTGATGGTTTGCATCTGGACTGCAAAAGTAATTCCACCTTAAACGTAACAAAGGTTGTCGGGGTTATTGAGGTATGTGACTACCTTCGGAGCACTTTTTTCAAAACATATAAATTTTCAACTAAACAAACACTTTTTTTTATTTCAAATGAAGCATAAAACTAGGAATTCAAGTACAATTTCCTTAAAAATTAAAAATAATTTTGGATACATTGGGAATTTTGAGTGGAACTTAGTGAAATATTACAGTTACGGTAAGGCTTGTATTGAAACTTTTAATTATTATTTTCGAATAATATGTATACAGTGCATAAATAATATCGTTATCTGTGCTTAAAGCTATAAGATTTGTAATATTTTTGAATATTTTGAAATATGTCATTTCTTATGCAACAGCTTAATTTTTTACAAAAAAAACATTATTTTCTCAGAAAAAGTAAAAAAAATACATAAATATAAACACAGAGATTAGATAACAATCTTTACTGGAGATAAAACTAAATAAAACATTTTTTTGAAAATTTCAATTCAATATCTTAAAAAGAAATCCTGCAGTGAACTTTATCGAGAAGCAAAAAATTGAAGTTTCTCAGAAAATGCATTTAAAGATGTTATTACAGTATAAAAAGTTTTCTACTAATTGTACATTTTTAAAACTCACCATATTTATAGGTCAAGATCTCTGTAGCGTGTCATGTTTAACTGATTCGGGCTCTTTTCAAAATTTTGCTGTATTCTAGAGAGTTTTATGGACTATAACAATTGCCGTTTTTAGTGAAATGTTGATGAAAAATTGCAGTTGCATAAAACTCTAATAAATGTATTCAAATAATATTCATACAGTACGTGAAAAACATCTTTATATGTCTCAGGAATTAAAAAAGCTGTATTACTTTTGAAAGTTTTTTAAATATCCTAAATTCATGACACAGATAGAACTAAATAAAACATTTTCTTAAAATTTCAATTCAGTATCTTAAAAATACACTTATGTCCATAAATTAAGGATAATTCAGAATCACACAGAAATTGAACTCTAAAATAAAAATTTCACCTATAGAATTATAACACACATCTTGAAGAAGAATATGCAACGATTAAAAGAAACCACCAGATGGCGCAGATAGTACGTCACAATGACGAGAGTGTAAGAGATTGGTATATAAGGAATGATGGCAAAGAAGTAAAATTGTTTACAAGAACTTTAAAAGACTTTGAGTGCAATAACCGCGTAGTTATGGCACAAAGGAAGCATTTGGATGATTTTTTTACGTGGTAGAATTATCGGACGACTGGAAAGAGGACGTATCCAGCTGGAAGTATCCGAGGAACTTGGAATCACCAGAGTTTCATCTCCAGGCTTTGGCAACGATTCCAAGATAATGGTGAGTAGATGTTACAGCACAGGTCACCCCCGAGATACAACGCCGAATGAGGACCGGTATTTGGCAGTTAATGCCAAAAGAAACAGACGGAGCACAGCATCAGACCTGTCTCTTCAGCTACCGGTACGACAATTTCAAAGCAGACCGTGTACAGACGCTTAGGGAACATTGGTCTATATTCTCCTAGGCCTGTCAGATGTGTTTCCCTTACCGCAACTCACTGTCGTCTGCGATTAACCTGGAGTAGAGAGCATGCATCATTGTGGACACCGCAACAGTGGACTTGTGTCATGTATTCCGACGTGTCCAGGTTTAGTTTGCAGTCTGATTCTCGCCGGACTTTCATAGGGAGAGCGCCAGGTACACGTTACCACCAAGAGAACACCATTGAATGACACCGTTACGGTAGTGCAGGATGGCTCGTTTCGAGAGGAATTATTCTTGGTTCCTGAACTGACCTGCATGTTCAGAGTGTAACAATGACAGGCCACATCTATCGGGATGTCATTCTGGAACAACATGCACGTTGGTTTTGGAGCACCATGGGTGCTGAATTTCTGTTTATGGATGACAACGCCCTTCCTCACCGTGCAAACATTGTAGACGAATGCCTTCAATCGGAGGATATCAAACGTATGGATTAGCCAGCATACTCACCGGGCTTGAATCCAATAGAGCATGTGTGTGATATGCTTGGCCTACGAATTGCAGCTCGTCAACCCCCTCCCACCTGTCTACCGGAACTTCGGAGGGCATTGCTTGATGAGTGGTGTAATATTCCCCAAGATCAGATTGATTATTTGATACTCAGCATGCGTAGGCGTTGTAAGGCCTGTATTGTATCGTCCGGGAGACATACTCTGTATTAACCATCATACTAACCATGTTATACTGTTTTTTTGTAAATAGGTTCTTTTTTAAAATTTGCTCCAGGGAGTAAAAATTGCAATTTTTATTAGTTATGTCAAACATATAGCATCTTTTTTGCTCTTTACCTTTTGTTTAATAAATAGACTTTACAAATAAGTCAAATTTGTTTTGCTGCTGTCTCTTTCTTTGCTGAACTTCATTATCCTTAATTTATGGACATGAGTGTATTTTGTGTAGGATATACTTTCGGTTGTGTAAACTAAGTTGACTTACTAATTATGCTATAACGTTGGTTCTAAATATAGTAGAAATAAAAATAGAGTGTTTATGGACTATAAAATAAACCTATAAAAGAAATTTCTAAAAGGTTTCACTAAAACGTTGAATTTTGGGTAGTCACATACCTTAATACAGTTCCGTGGAATTCTTATCTGAATGCATTGATTTGAACATTTTGTAATATATTTAAGTGAAACTGCTTTTTAACACTTTCTGGTACGACGTAGATGTTCCATGTAACTGGCACAAGCAGTCTTTGAGACCTAAATATAGTTGAATTGATTTACCTTGAGTTGTAAGTCGAAAATTGGTGAATATCATTTGAATCTGTTCATTGTTCTACTGATGCTCTAGGTCAGTGATCTCCAACCCGCGGTCCTCGGCTGGTACCCGTCCATGGTTCAAATGATACCGGTCCCCCTAAGGAACATTAAATTTCCATTACATTCACTGTGGTGTATTGTGTAGTTTTCTAGTGAGTTAAAATCATAAGTTACTTTATATTCATTTTTGGTATCACTGTATTTTATTTTGAATGCATGCTTAAATACAATTAATTTGATATTATTTAATCAAAACAATCTAAAATAAAAACAATCTACGTCTACCCTCCCTCAGTGGGCCGTGGTAAAATTATCAAACGTTGACCGGTCCGTGGCAATAAAAAGGTTGGGAAGTACTGTTCTAGGTTACACTCAAAACACACCTGAAGAAAGGTGGCTTGGTTACACGCCTTTCGTTGAATTAAAAATCGATCCTGAGGCAAGAGCTTCCATCTACCCGCTCAAATGAACATCAAAAACATTATACACAAAAAGTAACAATGAGTAAAAATACAGCTATAAACGAATAGCGAGGAGTTCCGATTATTGAAAACAAGAGCTAATCTAAAGTTTTTATTGTGATTTTCGTGTTTAGAAAACCAAACTACTTCATAATAAACTATTTTTGAGCCCGAAACAATTTTGGTGTACCTACATATTTAAATTTTAAAATGGAAAACGCAGCGTTTAATAAGTGGTTTTAATTATGGGTAAATTAATGAAAAATACATCTAAATTCCTATTGTTATTTTTTTAATAATATTTCAAAAGTACAGAAAGACAGAATAATAAACATTTTACATTCATTTAACAAGTAATGAATCCTTCAGAATAATTCAGATCGAGGTGTAAGTAACTAAAATTAATTCTCTCAAATATCATTAGAAAAATGTCCACACATCGCAAAGCAAACAGATGTATCAAGCATTTTGACGTTTCTGCAATTTCCAATTAAGAGACAGATAATTAGGAAATGGTTTCGAAATATACCTCCTCTGTAATGCTCAGACTATATTAGAGATAATTAAGCCTTCCAGGTTTTAAAAGCAATGAACGTGAACCTTTGTCAGAAACATTTCATATTATTTTCTTGCAAAATGTAAAGGCACAAAAAATAGCTGAGTATTATGAAAAACAACGCGAGAGAAAATTTATTTAAACAACTTTCAACCGCAAACGTTTCGCATGTATGTGTGTCCTAAGCTTAAATGATAAGTAATACAACAATACTAAGTTTAAATGATAAGTATTGTTTGAAACCACACTTGGAAAAAATTATTTTCTAAAATAAAATAATTTTAGATTTTAAAATATGAAAAAATAACTTTAAGTTTTATTCTATCCAGATATTATTTTAGAGTTTTCATAATATTACAAGGAATGAAGTATGCATCAGTCGAATTTAAGCAATACAAAGCTCAATTCACATACTATTCAGCTCGAAAGCCTTTTATGTGCATATTTCCTATCTAATCTACAAATTAACTGATTTGCTTCTTGTTAAAGTACATAATCAAGTGTCTTCCACATTTTAAGTAGATAATCTTCCCATAAAGTTTCCATATCAGTGTAGAGTTCAAAAATTTTTTCTTCCTCTCATTTCCTTTCTGTTAGGAATTTTGATTGTGCTTTGACTAATCTTAGAATACTTTATCCAAAACATTTACGCAACTGTGTATTTATGCCAGCTGCGCGCCATTGATCACCGAATTCTAATAGGAGTTCTACTTTTATTACATTACTGAATTATTTGTGTTAGAGTTTTTAAATTGTAGATGACTGATTCTATTAACTAATTTGTTGTTTGATTTATTGCATTAACTTGATTCTTTAAATGTCAAAAATAAATAAACATGTAATTTAAGTTTAGAGAAACGGTGTTGTTTTTCCACCAAAAATCCTATTTTTACTTTAACGATTGGCTAATAGGTAATGCGCAAATTATCCACGTAATTTACATATTACATCATAAGCAATTTGCAAATTAAAGTATTTTTTCGGCATTTAAAAGGATCGTTAGAGTTAATCTGCAGACAAACTGATTTCTGCACTTTAGCGGTAACATGTGCATATAGTATAAGACCTCTACTACAACCACAATATACATTCCTGAAATATTACGGAAATTGAAGAAGGATTTAAAAAGAATGAAAACTCCGCAAGGTATTGTACTTTCTTTTGTTTCTTTAATTTGCAACATTTCTTGATCCATGTATATAAAAACGGGAAATGAATTATTTTCAGCACTATTAAATTTTTACTTTTTAATAAATCACAATACAAAAAACCGTGAACATTCAAATTTTGGGAAAGAAATTTTAATGTAGTTGAGATTTCAGCCATTTAAGTGATAAATATTATGCTACATATATTTTATTTCTTTAAAAAACTGAACGGTGTAATTACAATAAATGGAAATTTTAAGGTTCTTTATTATCATTGTTCATTAAATTGAATCCAAAATATAAGTTTGGAAGTTAAAATAAATAATTTTCATTGAACAAATGTTACTTTTTTGAATTTCAATAAAATTTTATTTTATTTTATTCAGAATATAACAGAGATTCACGACTCATACCGAATCTAATTTAAAAATATTTCGTATTTCAAAATTTAAATTCTATTAAAAGATCACTTCATCAGATCTTTAACTGGAAATTATAACTA
>BMAO01034235.1:0-48647 GCA_019973975.1 Trichonephila clavata | reverse complement strand
TTAAATCCACATTATCTGTAAATATAATAAAAAAAATTCTACAGATAGCTCTTGAAACGTTTGGATGTTTGATTAAACATTTGTAACTGCTAAGAAAAACACTATGTAAAAACCTATTATAAGTAACATTCACTGAAAAAAATCATTCAAAAAGAAAATATACTATCTGATAAAAACATTAAATTTTTTTAGTTTTTTCCCGGAAACGAAACTGTAGTATTTATAAAATAGTTGTATGCTGAAAAAAGAACAGAAAGTATAAATTTTTCAAATTACAAAATTTCACTACTATTTTAATTCTTGAAGTAAAATTGTGAGAATTTATGAATATTTGACACGGGGGGGGGGGGAAGTTTCATGCATTACGCATTATTTTAAAGTAAACTATAAGTTTTATGAAAGAGAACAAAAATTTCATACTGATAAATATTTTAAATGAATCTCAGAAATGCATTGAATGCATTTTAATTTTAAAAAATATATTAATTTAAATCATTATCAATAAATACTAATAAAAAAATTCTACAGATAGCTCTTGAAACATTTGGAATGTTTAATTAAACATATATAAGTGTTAAAATCCCTTTGGGGGAAAACCTAGTTATATGCTAACATTCACTGAAAAAAACATTAAAAAAAGAGAATACTATTTGATAAAAGCATTTAATTTTTTTAATTTTAATTTTATAGTTTTCATTCCACTCTGTGTTAAAATTATTTAAACACGTATCTGCGGAAAAAATTATATTATACAAAACTAACTTATTAATTATTTTTAATAAAATTGATTAAAAATGCTCATTTAGCAATTAATTGTGACATATAGTTTTCGGCATTTTACTTTTTTAATCACTGTTTCTAAATATCAATGAACTTTTTAAAAATCATTTCTTTTAAAATCATGATATTTATAAAATACAAAACTATAACTTATTAATATTTTTACATTAAAATTGATTAAAAATATTCATTTAGCAATTAATTGTGACATTCCGTTTGCTTAAATAATGCAGCACTGAAAATTACGTGGGAAAGATAAACAGAAATGAAAGCTTCTTGTTAGGAATTGTTGAAAAAGATAGAAATTACTTTGGATGATTAAAAATCAGAAAAAAACCTTTTTTAAGGCAAAAAAAAAAAAAAAAAAAAAAAAATGAAAAGTACATTAAAATAACAGAGGATCATGTTAAAATAAGTATTTATCAGTAAAATTAATTTACGTGGGAAAAATAAGCAGAAACGAACAAAATGAAATTCGCTAGATTCGAACCTAAACATAAGAAAGAATTAAGATACTTCGCGAAAGCGGCGCGTTAGCCAATCACGCCACGCAGGTTAATAACAGAACAGAAAATAGGCAATAATAATGAATGGTCGGTTCAAATTGAATTTAATTTTTAATTGAGGGGATCCGTAATTTTGAAGCAATTTTTTCAATCTTTGTATATATTACGGATAATATTACTGTACACACGGAAAAAAGGTTTTGTGAGATTACCTTCATAAATGACGAAGTTATTCAATGTGAAGTAAAAATTAAGACTACTTTTTAAAAATTCTATAAAAAAAAAAAGTTTTGGGAATTTTATTTTTTAAATGAATGGATCTAAAAGAGAAAGGCTTGAAGTTAATTAGTGTAGAATATCGATTTAATAACACGAAAAGTAATTCATACCCAACGATTTAGAAATAATTTTCATAAAAACGCATCAGTTTTAACACTATTTTAAAAAAATTCGAAAAAAATAGAAAATATCGTTATTTTACAAAAAAAATTATACCGTGTCGTGGCGAAATAAATGATCTTTCCGATTCTGTAATTATTTTTGTCTAATTTCGACACCGAAAATCGGATGACAATTTAATATGGCGGAAAACGTAAGATTACCGCTCGGCCGAAACGGAAGGGAAGTTCTGCCAAGTAAGCAACCGGCAGGAGTAAAACAATTAGGCGTTTTAAGGTTTTTAATTAATATCTTTTTAACTAATTACAATATCGGAATATAAATGGGCAATACGGCTTCCCCGGAAAATTCCCGATCTTTTGGTACCTTCCGCGACTTTCTGCGTGGTGCTGTTCGTGAGAAGATAGACGCACATACATAGATACATAGATACATAGATACGTTTGTTTACCTTCGAATTTTAATAGTGTAAGATGTTTTAGTTATACGAGTTATTCAAATTATAAAATAACATTAGTGTGACTTCTGTTGTTGCAGAATGGATGACAAATAACTTATATTAGGATTATAAGATGTTACTTTTTGTAGAATACATGCTGAATTTGAGTTATCTACTGAACGGTTTCTAAGCAATAAATTTTTTTTTCTGTGGTTCATTTTTTTTTGACAAGAGGATCTGTGATGTGTTTCAAAATACGGTTTTACAGACGATGATCTGCATACCACGATTGCAGAACATAAAACACAAACAGCTTTGTTGCCTTCACTAATAATACCATGTTTCTCGGTCCATCAAATTTGAAATTCTCTGTTACACTTACTATCTTGCAATTTTTGTTCTTTTGCTGAACTAGCCATGTTAAATAACAGTTAAAAAGCGTAAATACATCGCAAGTAATCTTTAAAATACAGTTGTGTCAATGAAATAACTAAGGTAAGACAATAACAAACGAGTCCCCACGACCACAATCACTCGCGTTTACTTGTAATACTCCATAATGTACTTTCAAATAAAATGTGCAAGCCATTTTGATCACTGGTTCGCCACCCCTGTTATAGAGTAGATATACGAGTGAAAGTCAAAAAATAAAGAGACTTTAGCAATTTCTCTTTCGAAGATTTATCAATAGGGCTAGTATTCAGCTCTGACTGAGGAGTGGTCGACAGGGCAGCTCCAAAAACGATCTGCCCCTAGGAAGCAGTGACTCGCTTTTCGTTTGCGAAAGGTGTGAAACCTGCGAAAATTTTTGCATTGCCGGCGAGTGAAATTAGGTGACAGCTGTTTATCGCGAAGGAAGATCTACGAATGGACTGAGCACTTCAAACAGAGAAGAGTTTCTTTATATAACCATTTTGTAGCGGTTTTCTACTCTACGAAACGAATCTGCTTACCAAATTTCAAGACTGTACGTCTGACAGTTTAAAAATGGGATAATTATCTATAACGCCCCTTGAGCCCCCGTAATACAACTTGGGAGTCCGTTTTCACCAAACCCATTTTGTAGGGTAACTGTAAACCATGAAAGGAATCTGCTTACCAAATTTGAAGACTGTGAGTCTAATAAATTAAAAATGGAGAAAAGAAATATGTATAACGCCCCTGTAGTCCTCGCAACGTCACCTAGGGGTCGATTTTCACACAAAACATTATGTAGGAGATCTTTAATCCATGAAAGGGTTCTGATTATATTTCAAGACTGTATCGTGATTAGTCAGTCAGTTAGTGAGGGAGTTGCTTTTCTCCTTTATGTATATAGATAGAGAACAATAAAATATTTTAGTATCATCCCAACGTTCCTCCAGGACTGCTAAAATACGTACTTTACTACGTATATTTTCGCATTATTTTCAATAATTTAACACATATATGAGTTACAATGTTTACAGTCTGCTGGCAAGAAAGTAGTGTTGAAATATGCAAATTCGTCTTCCAACCTATTAATTGGAACGAACTTGGTCGTAGTAGTGGAAAGACTGTACACATTTATTTTTTCTGATCAACCACTCCTTTTTAAAGAGAAACATTTTATATTCGTTTTCTAATAAATGTTGTATGCAGTTTAATTTTTGTTTTTTGTATGAAATAATTATTTGAATGGTAGTGTTGTACGAGTATAAATAATAGCTAGAGTATATAACCACACAAAATTTGTTCGTACACTAGTAATATCCCATAAAATTTAATGTTTTCGACCAATAAAACTAAATATATCGGAATTGTAATTTTTTTAATGATAACCGCAACTTGTTTTTAATAGAATAAAATAATCAGTTTTTAAAGTATAGTATAACTATTGTTTTAAAAAATTAATAATCAAAAAACTACTAAGAAACTACTCTACCAAAGTCTCCGTACACTTAAAAAATCTCAACATAACTTAAAATATTGTATTAATTTCTTAATGTTAGTAAGATATCTTCTAGTGTCCTCAACGACTTATAAATTTTTTAATATAGATTTCATCGTTTTTTTTCAAATGTCTGTCTGCATCGATATTTCTCCATTCTTCTGTAATTATTGTTTTCACTTCAAATTTTTTAAAAAACAAATTCTCAACAAAATGTTTTACTGGGATAATATCAAGTGATTTAGTGGTTGTTTACAGAATTTTGGGATAGTTTTAGAGCCACCAGCGGCATACATTGAGAGCAGTGCTTTTGGGAGAGTAATATTGTTTTTAAAAAAAGAAGTCGTATCCAATATTCAAATTTTGAGAGGATATTTAAAAATTGGTCTTTAAAATATTTAAATAGAGTTCAAGACTCACCATACCATCAAAAACTACCAAATTAACTAAGTTTGAAGCCGATTTACACTCCCACACAGAAACACCTCCACCTACATGCTTCACTGTTCCAACTAGATTCATGGGATCAAGTTTCAGAAAATACAACTTTTACAGAAAACTCAACATTTTTAGTTCCGAATGGGGTATAGTAGTGTTTTGAAGAAAAAATGAGGATCTTAATCCCAAGAATATTTATTTGAAACAAGAACATCTCCACCGCCAAGCTCCATTATTGGGATGTACATTGAGACGCCAAACGGACTGTTCTTAATGTACGCCCCTGGTGTCTCTATATCTGTCCCCAAATTCTGAAAATACTTCCTAAAGCATTTGATTTAAGCATAGTAGAACATATCTGGTGAGAATTTTATTTAAAAAAAAGAAAACATGACATATATATAGATAAACAAAATATGAAGTAAAAACAATAATATATCACACAGAATAATGGAGAAACATCGATGCAGAAATTACAAAAAGCTGATTAAATCCCAAGAGGTTGAAAATTTGTTGCGGATTCTAAAAGATATCTTATTAAGCATAAATTAAGAAACAAAAAACAATATTTAAAGCTATGTTGAAAATTTTTTAAGTGTACGAAAAGACTTTTGTGACGTAACTTTAAGTAGCTTTGTGATTATCAATTTTTAAAAATAATAGTTATACTATATTTTAAAAATTGGTTATGTTATTTCTTGAAGGACACAAGTTGTAGATATTTAAAAAATACAATTCCGCTATATTTATATTTATTTGACAAAAACATTAAATTTTCAAGGAAATTGCAAATGTACGAACACTTTTGTGAGCCACTGATTGTAAACAATGCGTCAAACATGAATGCGTATGAATTGCAGTAAATAAAAAGAAATTTCACTGCTTATAATTTCTTTTTTACAGTTCAACTCAGCAGTAGATTGGAATGATCCTATTGCTAGCGAAGTAGTTTTAAAGAGGTAAGTATTTGTCATCAGTTTACTTACATTAACACAAATGTATGAAAGTGCCTTTGTACGAAAGCGTGTGGAAATCGTTTTTCTTGGCGCGCTTAGACAAAAATTTACTTTTTAGAGCTATTAGAACCCTACAAAGTTTAAATTTCACAAGGATGTTTCTTTCATTGAGTAAAAATTAATTAGTAATAGACATTGCGAAAATAGACTACCAACGACGTGATAGGGTGAGTAATTTAGAAAGGGAATAGATTTAGAAATTTAGGTCCTATTCCTTTTTAAATGAAGAAGTGAGGACTGTAAGAAGGGTTTTGAATATAATCAAAAGCGTAATGCTAAGACTTAAATATCAATAAGCTAAAAACAATGTGTGGTCATACAACACCACGATATACAAGCGAAGCGTGCGGGTTAAAACTAGTATGCAATGTTTTTTGTACTTCATTTGCAATTCTTTAAGTATTTGTGTTATTTCTGCATCATCTCTTATGGTGTGTGTTTACAGTCTGCTGAACAATTCATCATATTCACACTAAATATCTTTCCCCTAGATTTAAAAATACAGTGAACTTCTTTCCATCAGTAATTTTTAAAACTTCAAAACGTTTTAATGGTTTTTAATCCAAAGGTGTGCTGCACTTTGTTTTAGAAGATATCAACTCAGAAATTATACTAGAGTACTTTTCTTGGGCAAAAAAAAAAAAAAAACTGTCTTATAAAAAGCTTTTAAAAAACTCTCGATTCACTGCAGTATTCATTAAGTATAAAGTAGGGCAAAAATTTTAAAAATATAACATAAATTTAACTAAAAGTCTAGCTCTGAATAAAAATAATTATTCTGCTCAAACTTTTATAGTCATACAGTAGTGTGAAAAAGTTCCCGAAGTAAGTCAATTATTAAAAAACAGAACACAGTAAGGTTAAAGTGTAGAAAAGGGCTTGTCGGTGTCAATTTCTTTTGGCGACCAAAATAGATTGCCAAGCTACTTCACTTAGCGATAGGTGTCTGGAAGCCAGAATGAATTCGTTACCTCATCATAACATCTATATAAAAATCACCAAATCCAAAGAAAAATTGCCAAATCCAAAGACCCTCCCTATACTACACTTGAGCCCCACAATAATTTAATCTCATTGGCCTTCAAGGGACTGCCCTCCTTCATCTACACGCTTGTTCCAGTGTTCATATAAATGTTTAAAACACCCCTAGAACTCATTTTTCGAGAGGTCCTTCTGTTGCTTCGGCTCATTTTGGATCACCTCATCTGAATCCGCAAAACGATGTTCCTTCCATTTCATTTTCAGCTATGGCACCAGGTAAAACCCTCCGGTATTAAAAACGTTTCCGTGTGCTTCTTTCGGTATCTCAAAAGTCTCAGAAGATGATTTGAATAAAACACAGAAATGGATGCTTGCACGCTGCTCCAAAAACGACATTACAAAATCCAGCGAATGAAAAACTCTCTTTGTCAGAAATGATATCGAGCTAATGCCGATAGTACTAAAAATGAATTCCAGATGGCTGTGTGTTTTCCTTATTAGTGCTGCCAACCCCCGAAACATATTTTCCCTTTAACGAATACTTGTGTGAACGTAGGGGACCATTCTAGGAGCTTTTGACTCTAGAAGAATGTTTTTTTCCCTCGATATATTGTAATTAATATGAATTTTTATAAGACCATTTGCATCAGTAAATTTCAGCGTGTGCCTCTTTGGCGGCTCGAAGAATGTCTAAGTGGTATTTCAGTTATCGTCAAGTGTTAAGTGCAACAGTTGCTACACTGACACTCGGCCTTCAATTCTAAAAAGATCCTTAATGATGCTTATTTATTTAAACATTTTATATCATCCCTTTATTGATTTCGCTCCCTGAAGTTTAATTCCATTGCAATGTTGAAATTTAAATTGTTTATTAATAAGAAATTTCGCCGCCCATCCGGTATAGTGGTCAGTGAAGCTGACTGCGGTGCCGCAGGGACTGGGTTCGAATCCCGGAGAAGGCATGGATGTTTGTGTTGTAATCCTTTCTTCTATCTGTGTTGTTTACCCCCGTGTTATACGTTCGGTGGTGCACGGAGTTTATAAATGTTAAAAAAAAATTTCATTTCGTGAAACCAAAGCACACATTGGGCTCTCTCTTAAATCTCAATTTCAGCAAAAAATGTTTTTCTTACAAATGTTCCCCCTAGTCATTCATAACCCGCAGGTGGGTGCAAGGGTCCCAGAGTCCCTCCAGGGTTACAGAATTTTTAATACAGAGAAAACTGTTTATTTGTTACCAATGACTTTGTCAGTGTCCTCTTGTCTTTATGTAAACTAAAATGTATTTGTCACATATCTCCCTCCTTTTTGGGAATAACAAACGTTTTCTTACAATCTTAAGGAACTTGGGTAACTGAGTTCCCCGCGCGTGACCCCTTTGTTCCAAAATATTTTCAATGAATAGGTTAAATTTCCCCCTGTGATCGACTTCGTGGTTTTGAAAGCTGTGTTGTGCGACTCATTATTGTTTATTAATGTAAATGAATAAAATGTATAGAAATAAATGGACATTTGTTTGATCTCTATTGGATGACGTTGAAACTGATCAAGCAAGGGAATGAATGAATAAAATTCATGAATTAATGAATTCCTCAGGAAATATAGGATATTAATTATAATAACTAACGTAAATTTGAGAAAAGTGATAACCATGAAAACTTTGAGCCGAAAGGAAAATTTTCAAATTATACCTAAAGAACTCCATCAAGAAAGATATGAAGCCACAAATGTACCACAAGACACACTGCGTCCTGTCAAACAGACACAGGCAAGAAAGAGTGGTTGTTACTAACGTACCTGTGTAATCGGCAAAAGCAATATTGAGGCCCACGAAATTCATCAAGGCAAAGGACTAAGTGATGCCTGTCGTTAGGCTTAGCTCTGAGCACCATGTAGGTGGCAGTATGATTTTGCTTGGTTTCGCCCAATTTTGAGGGAGAACACCCTGGGGGTGGTCAGGTGCCTCACACCTCTCTTCTCTTTCCACCAACCACACGAGAGGACTTGCGGCTAGACGGCTATTTAGAGTACCCCCACGCCTTGAAGACACTATACATTTACAAAAATCCATGCTTTCTCCGGGTTTCAAACCCAGGTCACCCCGCTACTACACCGCAATCAGCGTTATAACCTCTATATCAAAGGGCGGTGCAAGAAAGAGTTCAACCTACTATTTGTCAATCATTGAAGGAAAATAAAACTACAATAACTGGAACAAAAGATCACATTTTTGCTTGCAAATATCATTCTTGTAATGTTAAGCGAAAAGTGTTGTGATGTGTGTCTTTTATTAAAGTCACGCACATTTGAAACATTTTAATTTAGTTTGAATTTGTTTCTCAAATTATCAAAGAAAAATTAAAAAGTAGGTAAATATATACTTTCTCTTAGTAAAATTATTCATTGGAATTACGATTTTTGTCGTGTACAATAAAATAATTTTTAAAAAATGGATTGGGGTGACTCAGTCTCCCGAGGGACCATTAATGTTAGTATCGATTACGCCCCTGCTCCCGGATTAAAGGATCATTCGTGCCATATGCTGCACAATTAAACTACTAAAACTGACCTATCCAATGATACCAAAATTACATTCGTATATTAAATGACTTATTGTAACGGATTTTATATTCAGTAAAGACTTTTAGTTCCCTCTACATAAGAAAACGCTGCACGTTCCAACAAACATTTGCATAAGACACAAACAGCAGTTTACCTGAATATAACAAATATATACCACATGACCTCAATCGTAGCAGAGTAAAAGACTTGGTGACAATCTGTCTCCAGACTCTATAACCAAAATATAACTGTCTTAAAATGTAACCAAATATCCGGTCTTTTAGTGACGCATTAGCTACAGTGGATCCCCAAAGTGTTCGTACACTTGCAATTTTTTATAAAATTTAATGTTTTTGACTAATAAAAATTAATATATTGTAATTGTAATTTTTTATGGTATCTGCAACTTGTACTTAATAGAATGACATAATTATTTTTTTTAAAATGAAAAAAAACTATTATTTTTAAAAATTAATAGTCAAAAGGCTATTAAAAAATTAGGCCACACACAAAAGTCTTCGTACACCTAACAAAAGTCTCAACTTAGCTTTAAATATTGTATTTCTTTCTTACTTTATACTTAGTAGGATATCTTTTAGTGTCCACAATAACTTTTAAATGTTTTGGTATAGATAATCAGTTTTTTGTAATTTCTGCATCGGTTTTCCTCCATGCTTCTGTTATTATTGTTTTTACTTCCATTATGTGTTTATATGTCATATTTTTTTCTTTTTTAAATCAAATTCTCACCAAATATGTTCTACTGGGCTAAATAAACTGATTGAAGATTTTTTTCAGAGTTTTGGACAGTTATAGAGACACCAGCGACGTACATTGAGAGCAGAGCGCTTGGCGTCATTATCCTGTTAAAAAATGAAGTAGTCTCCTATATCCAAATTTTGGGCGGATAATTTAAAGTTCCTCTAAAATATTTAAATAGAGCTGATGATTCACAATACCATCAAGAAATACCAAATTATCTAATTTTGAGGACGATTTACACCTCCACGCAAGAACATTTCCATCTCCATGGTTCATTGATCCAATTTGATTCTTGGGATTAAGTTTCAGAAAATTCAAAATTGACAACAAATTGATTGGGATAACGGAAAATTAAACATTTTTGGTTCTGATGGGCATATAATAGTTTGTAAATGAATAGATGAGGAATTTATTCCCATGAATTTATGTGGAACAAGAACTCCTCCACCTCCATGCTGAAGCATGGAGGTGGAGAAGTTCTTGTGTGGGGGTGTAAAACGACTTTAAAATTAGGTAATTTGGGGGTTTTTTATGGTACTGTGAATCATGAGCTCTATATAAATATTTTAGTGGAATTTTAAATTACCCGTCCAAAATTTGGATATTGAACACCACTTCCTTTTTTAACAAGATAATGACACCAAGCCCACTTCTCTCAATGTATACCACTGGTGTCTCAAGAACTGCCTCAAAATTCTGAAAAAACTCCTCAATCAGTTTATTTAGCCCAGTAGAACATATTTGGTGAGAAATTGATTTAAAAAAAAGAAAACATGACATATAAACACATAATGGGAAGTAAAAACAATAATAACAGAAGCATGGAGGAAAACCGATGCAGAAATTACAAAAAACTGATTAAATCTATACCAAAACATTTAAAAGTTATTGTGGACACTAAAAGATATCCTACTAAGTACTAAAGTAAGAAAGAAGTACAATATTTAAAGCTAAGTTGAGATTTTTGTTAGGTATACGAAGACTTTTGTGACCTAATTTTTCAATAGCTTTTTGACTATTAATTTTTAAAAATAATAGTTTTTTTCATTTTTAAAAAAATAATTATGTCATTCTATTAAGTACAAGTTGTAGATATAAAAAAATTACAATTACAATATATTAATTTTTATTAGTCGAAAACATTAAATTGTATAGGAAATTGCAAGTGTACGAACACTTTTGAGATCCACTGTATGTATTCATTTCTGACATGCTTTTAACAATGTGTTTGTTGTGTGACATTCACCGGAGAAAATATGCTTTCTCCAATTTCGACCTTTCACGGTAGCACTTGTATTATTAATTATTTCATTCACTAACAATATTCATTTCGAATTTACTATTAAATGTAACTTACAATACAACGCTGTTAAGCGATTATTTAGAAAATTTTAAATTATAATATTACAAAGCTTAACAGGGCTTTTTTTTTTTTTTTTTTTTTTTTTGTATTTTTCAGAAGCTGGAGAACAGATATCAACATCGTATTTGATAGTGACAAGTATTTTTTATATGAAATACAGCCTAAATATAATGTAAGTTTAAGTTTATATATGTATATGTAATCCATAATAATATATATTAAACCGCTATAAATCTAAAGAAGCAAAGCAAAAGTAGGAGACAATATAGATTAAACAAAATTTAGTCACAGTAATACTATATCAAAATCTTCGAAGATTTATCTGTCGTTTATTATACTGTAGATGTAAGAGGTATATTGACACGATGGATGATAATTGTTGTAGAATAGTAATTCTTTATCTTTTACATGTAAAGACGTATACAATTAAAAACGTCACACAAAATGCAAAAGATGATTAACACAGGTCTGGTATCACATAGTAGTTACAATAAGCAGCACGAATTTTTTTAATGAAAACGGGCGAAAATACACAGAGCTGCAACTGGAAGTTCAAAAACTCCCATGACTTCCATGGACGGATCTTGTGATTGATGGATACATATCACACGATGTGATTACATAAGAAATAATTGAAAAAGACCTGAGTGCATAATTTTGAAATGTTAAAGTTGCGATTCCTGTAGGCGGATAAGCTAACATTTAATTATTTACCCCTTAGTCCTGGAGGGTCCAAACCGTCACAGATAAAAAACTTGAAAAATGTTATTAACGTGAATTTTTCCATATATATAAATATTAAAAACTAAAGCACAATATTATAACATTTAGAATAAAAAAAAATTACAACTGTTTTATTTTTCTCTTTTAATTCTGAAACATACTAATAAAGTTTTTCTGCTAATCCCTATGCCTTAGTTCATATAGTTAAACCATTCAATCTATCTTAAAAAAAAGTGCATCGTAAAAAATTTTTATTAATTTTAATTTTGAGAAAATCTTATCTCCACTTTCTAAATTAATTGGGGTGGGTGATTGTAGGGTTTACTGGCGCAAGAGCCAATTTTGGCTAAACTGCGCCATACGTTTGTTAAAGTATTTTAAAAATGCCGATGAAATATAAAATATATACCTATATATTTATATATGTGCATGCACATACATAAAAATTAAAGTTAAACTATTTTAAAATTATTTTGTCAAATGAGGTACAAAAATCCAATTTTAAAAATAAAAGCAAACAGATTTTGGTGGGGGGTTTCCCCCACCAAGTCAGACAAGGATAAAACAGATGTATGAAAAAAAGTGATACGATGATGCTTAAAAACAGGACAATAGATTAAAATGTGACGCACTGTGTACAAGACCTTACATGAAGGGCATTGAGCAGCATCTTCCCCCAACAACAAATGCCTGTGTGTGAAGCGAGTATGACCAATGCGAACAAGAGTCAACTTGACATCAGTCCTTCGCATTGTCATCACAGGCCATGCTCCTATGATAGGTTTCACAGAGTGCAGTTTGTTATCCAACTGCTGACTCCATGATTCCTGCCATTCTGTAAAAATATGATGCCGGATGACACGCTTCATATCTGATAGCGGAACAGCTAGTGGCAAAAAGGTCGCCGCCGACCGAGCCGCACTGTCCGCCTGCTCGTTGCCAATAATCCCTACGTGGCTGGGTAGCCAGCAAAACAATATATCAAAACCCTTGCTATATAGTCGGCTAACGATGTCGAGTGCATTACACACCACTGGATGACACCAATCGTTGTAATTTTCAAGCGCTTCCAATACACTCATGCTATCAGTATAGATGCAGTATTTACGAGGTGAACAGTCGATTAATTGAAGTGCACGGTATATGGCGACAGCTTCGGCAGTGAAAACACTGCAAGAAGTGTCGAGCCTATAACCGAGCATGTTATCTTCAATCACGACGCCACAGTAAATTTATTGTGGAAAAAGCAAAATTCTTACTGGAACAGCGAAATTTGGTGCAAATTCTAAAGTTGAAATGAATTTTAAAATTTCAATTGCACTTTCTCTTTTTGCTTAATAAAACCAAAACTGGCTCTATCACATCTGCTAGATCAAGAACATTTTTATCCACTTATTCCATAATCTACATTATTTCTAAATTTTTTAAGTTTTTAGCTGTTGTTTTACTAAAAATAAAAAAGGGAGTTTCATTTTTAAGGTTTTTCATTCTTCCCTTTTCTTTTTTAGTGAGTCATTTTTTAAGAAAGAAAACAGTTGCTTTATCCTATTAAAAATGACTAATCTCACACTCATTATTTTATAAAACGAAAATACTTTCTTAGAATCTTCATTATTTATATTCATTGTATAAGGAAAGAAAACTTTAAAAAAGAAGCAAATTTTATGTGATAAAAACATTTTAATATTAGTTCTTATATTTGAAGGTTATTTTTTTCAATGGTTTCTTTCAGTATTTCATAAATTAAGCTTATGGTTGATGAGCGGGAGAAATTTTTATAAAATAATTAGCTGTACCCATCACGCGTTGCTGTGACTCAGTTTGGTTAAATGGAAAAGAAAAGATCTCGTTCATCCAGCCAATTGTGATTCTTATATTGGGCATAATTTTCTTAACGGATAGTCTGGTTTCATTACAGAGATGGAGGTCTGAGAATTTTAAAATTGATTTGAGTTTCAAAACTGAGGAAAAGCTGGGTAATTTCAAAATATTAAAACATTCAATCACACAATGAAATGTATTGCAAATCCCAAAAATATTATAAGAAAAAATCATAAACAAAAATCACAGATGAAATTCCAAAAATATATAGAAATAATCATAAGCCAAAATAAATGCATAGCTCAAAAATTATATAAGAAATCATCATAAGCAAAAATTAATTAATTCAAACCATAAAAATAAATAATAAACAACACAGTTATAAATTAAGACGATATGGTACCCTAAAAATCATCAAACTATGGAAATTTTTTGTATTGGCTTATTTGATACTCGAATTTTTATAATTATGACTGCCAAATTTCAAAGGTTTACCTGCATTTTTTTATCAAGTTATGGAGCAATATTTGATGCTAGACAGCTACTACCACACCCATGTTTCAGATTATCTGCTAGAAAAGAGCCTGATAAAAAGTGAATTAACTATTTTTCTGCCGTGCGTAAATGAGACTGACATTATATATGCAGTAACAAATCATTTCAAGAAAGAAATTGTGCAATTCATTCAAAAGTTTTAGTTTGTATATTTGTTTATTGAAGAGCAAATAATTCATTCAAAAATTCTAGTTTGTGTATTGTTTACTGGAAGAGCAAATGAATTTGGTCAAGATTTAAAAGATGTGCGTGCTTTTTATGATATTATTATGAATGAAATTGAAACTTCAAATGGATTTTCCCAAAGCACAGATACTAAATCTTATTTTGATAACTCAGATAATTAAAAATGTAATTCGCAAGAATAGAAAAACTCTATCATTTTCATATATTTGTTTTTGGTGATATATATATATATCCCATGTGTGTGAAATTCAACACTTTTATATCATGCTATTCATGGAATGAAAACTTCAAACTCATTTTTGTCCACGTTGAGTTTTTGTACATATACTATTATTCAAAACCCTAAGCCTTTTTTGATAATTGAAGTATGGGTTTGAAGTTTTTTGTGCATGTTCTGAAATGTATGTTTTGTAAAATTGTGCATGGAATTAGCTCTAACATGTTTAGTACTTTTTCTAAAAATTTCAAAATCAAAATTAATTTTTTTTTTGAGAATTTTTGGAAGTTTAACTATAAAAAATAAGTAGAAAATTAAAGAGCAGCAGCAGAAAAAACCCATGCACAGTTTTGTGTAGTATATTATAAGGTAAATGGGGAAAAAATTTTGAAAAAAAACAGACATATTTAAAAAAGTTTTAGAAATTTAAAAAATTATTTTAAAAAGTTCAAAAAATTTAAATTTTAAAAACATTTTGCAACAAATTAAAAACATTTTGGTAGGGAATGATTATTAAATATTAACCTTAATAAAATACAATTAAAACCAAATATCAAAAATTAAAAATAATAAAAGATTGTGAAGATGGTACCATATCAATACATAAATAGGTTCATGCATTTCATAAAATAGTAGTAAACATCAAAATGATAAGCAGCCCAAAGCTTTTTAAAGAAATTACATCAATTTATAATTTAAAAAACCGTCTTAAACATTTGAAATATACTCAAATTTGATGAAATGGCTCTGCCCTGGGATCCTTGAGGGCAAAGGCTTATTTTTACAATACTTCTGGGTAGGCAACAAATTTGTTTTTCCGTTTTCAGTGTAGATATATAGATGCCTTTTTGCCTACTCTAGAACATGCAACATATAATTGTCCATGAGAGAAGCAATTTGTCTCTAAATCTAAGCCCCACAATTCTTAAGATTGCCCCTGAGCTTTATTGATAGTGATAGAAAACGCCAATCAAATCAGGAATTGCAATCTCTTAAACTGAAATGGCATATCTGTTGGTATCATAGGAAGGGCGAGGAATGAGGACATCTTCACCATTGAAAAGTCCTGTCAAAACTGTTTTCTCTGGGATGTTGCTTATTAAATATTTACTGCAAGTCGCGTACCATTAGACAGCTTTGGCTGGCTGATATTTCACAACATGATAATTGGCACGCCAACCTTCAACTGCAGTATGTGGGGTTGGCATTTTTGACAGATCAAGAATTCTATAGTGTAATTCACTGATTCATCTACTTCCACAACAGTGTCAACAGACTTATAGGTGACTGACTCATTTTGAATGCGAAACTGATTGATGTTGTGAAGCCGTTAAATATCTTTGTTCTTGGCAGCAAGAATAGCACGTTCACTCAGCCAATTGGAATTCTTAAAATTCGTTTGAATCCTTAGGAAATACTCTTCCAACCAATTCTCCTTTGGATGTCACCAAATTGCAAAGGTTATGAGAAAATGAATTTTGCCCTGAGGTCAAATCTACCTGCACCTTTCCGTCTCCAATATCCAGCAATTGTCGTGAGAAAATTTCAGCTGATCAATCATTTTGCAACTAGACACGCATATTTATTATTAATTTTAAGGTCTTCATTTGTGGCTACAAAGCCGTGTGCTTCAAGTGAGTGAGTTAGTGAGTGAATATTAACATCCCACTATTCAGCTACACGAGGGTTTTCGGGGACGGTCCGCGTAATTTTGAACCATGGTCAAGTGACGCGGACGACACCTGAGCTGGCGTCCCCTCTCCGAACTACCACACCACAGCAACGGGAGGACGTTTGAGATCTCGACAGATTTAACGTGCATCGCTCCCTACACGGTGGGTCTTCAGTCGTACCGGGATCGAACTCATGACATGCTAGCCACGATCCAATGCCTTGACCACTCGGCTACCGCGGCCACGCAAAGTGCTTCAAAGAAGCATTTATTTCATCTGCTGATATTGATCGAGGAATTACAAGTAAGGTTTGCCTGAAATCTCCTGCAAGCAATATTAATGCGTCCCGAGACGATCTAGTGTTTCCACGCAAATCTTGTAATGATCGACCAAGAGCTTCAAACGATTTTTTTGTGTGTCATGGTGCATTCATGTCCCAAACAATAAATTTACCCCCGTTACTGTAATACTTTCCCATGCCTGGTGTTTTAGAAATATTGTATGTGGGAGTTTTAATGTGTTTAATGTTCAATGGTAGTTTCAAAAGCGGAATGAGCAGTTCTTCCACCTGGTAACATTGTTGCAGCTATTCCAGATGACGCAAGAGCTATAGCTATGTCATTTTGATATCGTATTGCTTCCAGAATAAATCTGATTGGGAAAGTTTACCAGTTCCTCCAGGCACATCTAAGAATAAGATTTTTCCCTTCTCACACACTATTCATAGTTTGCATTATTTGATCATAAATGCCTTTTTGCTCAAGCGTTAACTTAGGAATATTTGATGAGACAAATGACAAAATATCCACTATGTTGTAGTTTTGTTCGCGACGCAATTCTGCATCAAATGAAGCAACAGCAGATCGATTTCGTGATGAGATTCCTAACTGATTAAGAATTTTGTTATAGATTGCTACACACAAATCTTCTATCATTATCAATGCATCATTATAAGTGTATTGCTGTTAAATCCATGTCCATGTTAGAATTTTCCCTGCACATTCGATGAAAAATATCTTCCGCCATGTGAGATTTATATTTCACCCATTAGTATGTAGGAGATGAAGGAGAGCAGGCAGCCAATATGATTGCAAATAATGCATGAATTTTCTTTGGATGCAACATGTGTTGCAAGCATCATTAACACATACATCCCAGGGTAAGTTATTCTCGAATAAAGTTAGAGCATTTGACATGCAGTGCGGAATGTGGAATGTGTAACCACATTGACGGTTTTAAGTTGTTGGAAAGACACTGGACCAGGCACATTTAGCAATAGTATACGTAGAAAGAAGCATTCATCTTGATTAGGATGTACAGTGTATATTCTGCCAATAGACGTTTATTTAAATATGCCAGGTTGTCCAATGATATGCTCACCTCGTTTGTGTCGCTCAAATAATCTTCTATTAGCATTCCACGTGTTTTTGGCAGGCACTTCCAAATATAACAGTTTTCTTTTGCAAATGCGTCATTTTGAGATAATATGAAGAAAGTAGTTAATGATGTAGCTGGTGGGTTTAGGGCTATTTGTTGTACATTTGTAGCTGTGAAAAAACGCTTTGTCCATTTTCTAGATGTACTGCTAATTGAACAACAGTAGGACTTCATTTGTGTATATGAAACGAAAGAATTCGCCCGACATTTTCATTGTTGCTGATGCATCATCCAGCCTAATATTGTACGACTTCATCGATATGCATAACTGCATTCCTATCACTTGTTTCTAGTTGCATGCCAAAACTGCCATGTCGCTGCCTTTATAATTTTTCCAGCATCACAATACATTCCTCTTGTTTCTCCTCTAAATTTCAGAGCCTTGCAATAAGGACACACTACCGTCATTGTGCCAATAAGAACATGCCGGCTGAAACTATAATCCTCAGCTGGGTTGTACCGAAATGCAAGGTGATTGTAAGCATGTGGTTGCTTGGTACAAAGCCGTGTTTGACGCGGATATTCTGTTCCTTGTTGACGTCCTTCAGCCATTTGTAGTGTATTCTCTTTGTTGAGAACGGAGCACATGTGATGTTGAAGAACGTGATTGCCGTACTCACAAACGTGTATCTTCAATAGCTACACATTGTTTCGCTGCTTCTTCAGCACGTATTTCAACCATTCTTTGTTGGCTTTGCTCGTTCGCTGATGCCCTCTCTTCCTCAGTTTGATGAGCAGTTTCTCGTCACACTGATTTTGCTTTGCGAGCATTGCGACCAAAGTTTGATTTTCGGCAAGACATTATTTATATGTATTGAAGCTGATTGATTGCACTTAAAAAGAAGAAAGAATGTTCAGACTAAAACACAAAATTGCAAAACATTAAAAAAGGGAAAAATCAAGAACAAAAGAAGGATAAAAAAAATAAAAATACTAAAGAAATATTTGACTTCAAACATTAATCAATCAACACAGCTTAATTTCGATGCAATGGGAAACAGAATATTTCATTCCACATGAACACGAGGAATGACATTCACTCCAAAGAGGTCAATTTCCCTATATAGTTCGAATTTAAATGCAAATTAATTGACAGAACAGAATTCTCAACAATTGCTCTAAAAATAAGAAAAACAAGTAAAAAAATTAATTGAAGGACAATGAAAAAATAAATTATACTCTCACAAAATCAACATTATCGTAAAAGACACAGCTCAGTAGCAATGCAGTATATTACAAAATAATTAAGATATCCGACAACTTGCGACAACTTTTTAAAAAAATGGAGATATGGGGACTTAATGTTATTTTTAAATTTGTTTAGTAAATTTTAAGAAAAATATGATAATATTAAGAAGAGAAAAAGAAATTATTTTTAATAAAAGGGGAAAAAATTTACAAAAAATAATATAAACGCGTAGCAAAAGTTTATGAAAAAATTTTCAATTTTTAAAATCTGATTTGTTGTTATGGTATTCATTTTTGAAATGACCTTCAGAATAAGAGATATTTTAATTTTTACAAAAACCAAAGCACTTTATCTTCGTTATTTTATGAAATTGCTAAAAAAACAGTGATTATATTCACATAAGGATCAGTAAATTTTGTAATAAAACAGTGTTTGATAAATCTGAAGGCTAAAACACTTCTACAATTATAGAGAACATGCACAAAAAGTTTTATTTAATTATTTAAAAAACTTTTTTAGCAATCGCTGGCCCCGTTTAAGCATTTTCAAAAAAACGCATTTCGAGTAAAGCGCGTTTAAAAGTATGACATCTTGGCTTAAAGTAATGGCATCTGCTTTTACTAAAACACTTGCAACTTTTTCCTATTGAACGGAAAGTAATAAACTTGGTATTTTTATAAAATGGCGTATAAAATAAAATCATAAAAAATGTGTCAATTTTTTGCATAATTCACAATTTTAGGGTAGTCGGATATCTTAAGACGACTATCTACATTCAAAATATAACAGACACCTGGAAGTATCATTAATCAGCTATAACATAACTCAACAAAATCAAAATTGCGCATCGTTTGCAATCATATATTAACCGTGCATCCTCTCCTTCATCTCCAACTGAGTTAAAGAAGAAATATAAATCACACATGGTTAAAGATATTTAGCAGTGAATACACAAGGAAAATTCAAGTATGAACATGGATTGCACATCATAAATCTTCGACAAAGCGTTGATAATTATTGAAGATTTTTACAATTTTCAATCGTTATCAACAAATTTCAGGGCATATCTTTAAAACTAAGTGGCTTAGATCTAGACATGGATTGTGCTTCTCACATGGACAATTATTTGTTGTGTTCTAGAATAGGCAGACAAAGCAATCATTTCTGTATCTGCACAGACAAAGAAGGAACACAAAATATTGTCTACCCAGAAGCATTGTAAAATTTACCCTTTGCCCTCACGAACTTCATAGAAGAATAATTTCATCAAATTTGGGTATATTTTATTTTTTTAAGACAGGTTTTTGATTCAAATTAATATAGTAAAATTTTCTTTTTTCTGTTTAAGACTGTCCCTCATTTATATGTTTTTGACTATTTTATGAACTGCATGAACTTATTTATATATTTTTTGAAATTATTTGTTACTTACATATTATCACAACCTATTGGCAACATTATATGAAACGAAGCACCTGGTTGCCAATTCAGTGTGTACAATACATAGGAAATTGGTGTTGCCAACTTGGCGAGTTGTTAATAGAATGGGCAATGGTTACAATAATATGTAAGTGCCCTTTTTATTTATTTGATTTCTTGTGTATCATTATTTACCTTTGTAAGCCTCGTGGTATACTTTGTGACGCACCAGTCTTTTTAACCTGACTGAGCCACAGCAACATAAGGCTGGATACAACTAGCTATAAATTGTGCTATTGTGTATAAATTCTATGCATCTAGCATAGAATTGTGATTCGGAAACTTCGAGGTACAATCCGTACGGCAAATTTATCGCTCCTTTAAAGAAGTTCATCAGTAGTATGAACTCTGTGAAGCTGCGCTATATCGACCATAAAAATGTAGTCCGTACCCATAGCACCCAGAAAAATCTCATTATAAGCGAGTGAGTGAGTTTTGGGTTTTATGGCGCAAGAGCCAATTTTGGCTATGCTGCGACAAACATTCGTTAAAATATTAAAATATAGGACGAAATATCTAAAAATACTGAAAACGCAGTTTAAATAAAAGTTACAATTTCAAATCGCATAAAAATTGGTTTCTAATGATTTAAAGTATAACAATTTTTGGTGAGGGGTTTCCCCCCATAACACATGTCAGACAGGATCTTCAAATAACAGACATCTTAAAAACAGATAAATGAAAAGAGTGTAAATAAAAGTTATAAAATTTCTTAATAAAATCTAGACCGTAATTATAATCGTTTCTGAATCGGTGGGGTGAGGGATTCCCCACCAAATTCAATAAGTATAATTGAGAAAAAGTCAGTTTCTTCTTTTAGTGGGTGTTAAAAGTAAATTTCCTTTGTAGTATGTTTTTCCGTTTTTATACGTGAAGTTAGGATTCGGTTCATATTCCTCCTCCTCCTCTTCCCCTCCACGTCGTACATAATAGTGTCTTCCTCATCCGTAGAATATTCAACAGGTGCCGACTTTTTGGGTTTATGTGGTATCATCTTGATTTCTATATTCGGTTTATTATTTTTTTTAGGGGGCCGCTTTTTGTTACGAGGTTTTGAAGCTTGAGTTGTGGAAAGTATGGTATTGGATGTAGTCGTATCAGTTGTAAGAACAGGACTTGCTTCTGTTATTAAAGGTGTAAACATTGATACTGTGGATGAAGAAGGTGCTTTACTGGATGAGGCAGATGCAACTGAGGTAGATAGACTAGTAGATGTGGCAGGTGAGACTGTAGAAATGGGGCATGTCGAAGGAGAAGGTGTTTGTTTGGATGAGGATAATGCGACCGATTCAAGAACACTATTGGACGTGGAGGGAGCATTAGTAAACAAAGGAATAGGTGGTTGAGAATCTGATATGGATGCAATATTAACGGAAGATGAGGATGGTATGAGTTGTGCTTGAGTTGAGGTACACGATTTGTTTACTGTAGGAATTCTAGATGGCATTTGTTTTGGAACGGATATTGTAGGTTATAACAATTTTAATAGTGGGCAAACTATTTTGGTAATATTTTCATCTGTTTGAGAGGAATTGTTTATAGTTAATGGTTTAGCAGAGCCTGAGCGTAGGTTTGAGATGGTTGTGGGGCTATTAATTTTCGAGCTTCTATAAACGATATATTTTTGTTGGTTTTAATTGTTTGTATTTCTTTTTCAGTTTTCCATTTTGGGCACAGTTTTGAATCGGCAAAATGGGGTTGAGAGCAGTTAATACATTTAAGCTCTAAAATGCAATATGTGGAAGCATGTCCAACAGATGCACATCTAGAGCAAGTAAGTTGTCCACGGCAGGAAGTTTGTGAATGCCCGAACCCCTCTGGCACTTAAAACAGTGCAGAGGATTCGGAATGCACGGACGTATTTTGCAGTTAAGGTATCCAGCTTTTATAGAACCAGGAAGATTAGGGCTATTGAAAGTTAAAATCAAGTGTTTCGTGGGAATAATTGTTGTATCTTTTTTAATTGTAATTCTTCTGACCTGAATTACACCCTGGTCAGAAAATCCATCAAGGATTTCTGCTTCAGGGGTGGTCCACAGGTCAGGTTCAGAAATGACACCGCGACTGGAGTTTAGAGATTTTTGGGGAGTTACACTTACTGAAGAATTTAAAAAGGTTTTGGCAAGAAGAAACGACTTTGTTTGAAGAGCGGAGTTGGTTTCAATGAGTAGATCACCGGGACATAAGCGTTTTACAGATTTCGGTTCACCACCTATTCCTATGAGGGCTTTGTAAACAGCAAAAGGCGATTTATGTAACATTTCATTATTTGGAAGTGAAAGTAATAAAAACCTTGTATGTTCTGATATTTGATCGACGTTAAGAGTGGGTAAATTAAGGCATTTACTCGGGCACATCAGCATTGGATCCATAAGAGAAAACGAAAATTCGTCCTGGCGTGCCTCCACCCACCACGGAGTCCAACAAGAGAGGCAGTGTGCCTGTCAACTGACATTTGTCATTCTCGGCGCTTACCTGGAGTACACCCAGAATATAGTGCTACAGCATCAGGGCGAGGATCCAACTGGCAAACCCGCCACCCCTTATCTGCAGCACTAACCCTACAGCAATGTCTCAGAGGAGACTTATCACCAGCCGATTGACAGAAGTGGGCTCACTCCTGTCTCCCGTCTACAGCGAAGCGTGGGCCAAAGGGAACGCAAAGGTATCCCCAGGACACCATTTTCCTCCTTACGGGATGCCGCACACGGCAAACATGCGGGTCGGAAAACCAACGGTGTTAGTCGAAAACGAATAAATCAACATAAGCAAAATATTTATATAAACTGAAAAAAAGACACTAAATTAACGCAATACAAATGCAAACAAAAATATGTTATTAATAATGGATAAATAATCAAATTAAATAAATATATATAAATTTCAAATAAGTACATTTAATATCGTTTAATGTGTGATCCAGACGTGAAAAGAAGAAAAGGAAAAATTGAATGACAGAAAGAGGGTCGAAAAAAGAGAAGGATCAGTAGGGTACCTCGGGATTGTGACCACCCGTACTCACCTAAAGAAGGTGAGCCCCCTGAAGGGATTTCATTATAAGAATGGTGGTAAAGAAGTAAAAATTTTCAAAAGCGTGTTGTAAGCCACTCAGTGACTAAACCGAAGAGGTACGACACAGAGGAAGCATGAGGATGTATTTTTACGTTGTAAAATTGTCAGCAGCATGGAATATAGAGATGTAAGTATGAGAGTAATTTGGAATTACCGAAAGTGTCATCTCTATGTTTTGGCAACGATTCCAAGAGGAAGGAAAGGTCAGTAGACGTTACAATACAGATCGCCCCCAAGTTACAACACCAAACGAAGATCGATGTTTGGCAGTAACTCCAAAAAGAAGCAAACAGAGTAGTGCATTCCGACCTGTCTTCTCAGTTATCTGCCACCACAGGTAAGATGGTTTCTACACAAACTGTGAAAAGGCGTTTGAGACATATTGATGTATATACTCGCAGGCTTTTCAGATATGTGTTCCGCTCACGGCCTATTACTGTCCCCATTGGTTAGCCTGGAGTTAAGGACATGCAATGTGTGTATGTACGTGTAGACATCGGCACAGTGGGTATGTGTTCCGAAGAGTTTAGGTGTAGCTTTAAGTCTGATTCACACCAGACATTCTTATGGAGAACACCAGGTACCCGTTACTTACTTCCAAGACAACATAACAAGACGGTTACGGTAATGCAAGATTGCTCGTTTGGGGGAAATTTTAATGGGTTCCAGAATAGATCTGCATGTTAAAATCGTAAGCATCACAGGCCAAAATTATAGGGTAAGCCTTTGGCCATGATACGGGTGTTATGCTGTTGAGCATTACTTACAGAATTTACAAATGTTCCCCTTTGAGATATTTAATCATACGCATTCCATTGAACGTGCTAGATCAGAACAGTCCGGAGAGATGGAGTTAGCCTACTAGTAAGAACCCAAAACTGTTCTTTTCGGAGACATCTGGTGACCACACTGTACAGGGAAGTACGAGATAAAACAGAGATAATCAGCAGAAAGACGTGTCATATGTGTTTGGGGCTTGTTGAAATGTAAACCTAGGGATACGTGAAAGGAAGAAAAACATTACAGGGTGTAGATTCTCGTTAATAAACTGTTGTGCTATAAGAATGTCACGGATGACACACACACACACAACCAAAGGAATAGCACCCCATATCAAAACTCCCGGTTGTCTGTCTGAGTGGCTGACGATCCACAGCATTCTACCACTGTCACAGACTTCTCAAGACAGTCATTGCTGGTTTTCAGAATTTAACTGAAAGGGAAATTCCTCGCTGAAACCAGTCATAATCCAATTCGTGAGAATAAAAATCAAATATTCCCCAAACCACAGAAAATACAACCAACAGTGTTCAACGGTGAGGTCAGTCAGCACAATGGCCCTCGTTCGATGAATCATTTTCAAATAGTCACTGGATTCACAGGCATCCTGGTTAAACGTAGAATCGTTGATAAGGATGCATCAGGAGCAGAGAAATTCCCTCTGTACTTGCCTTTTGTTGACTGCTTCTGTGTTGACACAGAGTTTCACCAAGGTTCATCAGCCAGAATCGTCAAATGGTAACATCGTTTTGACTCAAATGTTCAGCGATCCTCATTTTGAGGATCCTGAATCCTGTAGAACCTCCTATCTCGTATGCTGACAACTACTCATAATATTCTCGAATCCATCAACCAGGCGTTTGCACAGTTCACTTAGGTCGACGGAATCACAATCATTAGAGGTTATGCTTTAGCATTGGAATGCTTCTGGTTTATACACCATCCCAATTTTGCTATGATCTGGTGTTTGTTAATCAGTTATTGGGCGACAAAATTTACTCATTTTGTATATTCCATCATAAAGTAAGTGTGTATGCGCAACTTGTTCCCATTCTGAAAACATTTTCTTATTACGTCGCTTTGTAAGTTGTTAAGCGTATATAGCAACAAAACACACATCATTTTAACGTTTAAAAAGTCGAAATAAACATATTTTAGAGATCTTTTAATACTGTCTTAGGAGATTATCTTTAGTCATATCCTTTTTGCACTAAACTGAAATATAAACACCCACCCTCCCCTCTTCAAATTGTTACTAATTTTTGTCGGGAAAAAATATTAATTATTAGCTATATTAAGGTATTACTTTATCTCATTTCAGCTATTTGTAACTAAATAGGTATATTACTGGTAATTATAATTCATCATCCATGTTGTAGAAAAAATGAATACCAACAGCAAGACAGGACTTTTAAAGTTCACAATCAATGTTCTTTTGGCATACTCTCTCTCTCTCTCTCTCTCTTTGTGAACAATGTTTGTAGAACTATCTGATATAAATGTTTAATATGTTTTGTTATTTTGTTGTAATTTTCTTAGATCATAGAAGTTATGGGTAACATCGGAGGTTTTCTTGGTATGTGGATGGGTGTATCTATGATTGCTGTTATGAATTTGTTTGAAATTATAGTGACCATCATCTACTATTGCATCAAGAAGAGAAAGAGCAAGAGAAAAACAACAGTCATCAGTATTGCATGAATACCTGAAAATCATGAAACCTGTATTGCTGTTTAAATTTTTTTTGCACTTTCTTTAAGATAGTCACTTATCCTAAACATATGTAACAATGGAAAAAATGTTTGCCACAAATTTTGCATTATTCACTTCATAGATGAATTTATGAATGAAACTTCTTTAAGCAATGATAAACATTGAACTAATAAATATATGTATGCTTTTAGACATGTAAAGAGAAAGGTCACGATAACTGACCTTTACAAAAATGTTATGGGAATATTTATAAACACTTACCTCAGTATTTATAGTTACATATGAGTAATATTCAGTGAAGATTGCAAGTGCTTCTGTTAAATAGGTTATGAGAAAAAGGTACACGCATTTTTAAAAACACCGTTTGGAGATAATTGCATTTTTGTTATAAAATGTTACTTCATCAAAAAAATTATGAATTACAATCTACATTTGCACTATTTTTTAAATATTAGCTTAAATCTCAATAACTTTTAAGACTTTTTACTTATTTCTTTACTTAATTTCTCAGAAAATACATATATATAGCATTTTTCACTTTTAATCTATCGAGATATTTTACAGCATTTGCATCATTTTTCTGAAATTATGTATCAATTTTTGAAGAATTTTCTGTTCTGATACATTATTGTCATCCAAGTTGACTATAAAGCATCATAAATACCATGTGAAAATGTGTCAATACATGAAAATATGGCTTTGGTAATACATTATTATACGACGTTTCGAAAAGTTTCATTAGTGTTTTACAAATTCACATTTAAACACAATTTTCTTAAAGTATCAGAATTAAACGGATTCTTAAAATATTACATAAATGGTATCCAAAACAATAAGGAAACTGATTTTAAGTTTTTAAACGTGAAATTTTTGTATTTTTTGGCATATAAGAAGTTTTGTGTAACGAAAAAGGGCATTGTCTGTTGAGATATATATTTATGTACTTTTTACTAAGAAACTATTGAACACTAAAGCTTAAAAATTTATTTGTGCACTAAAAAAACATTTATCTTTATACAGAAGAGAAATTTTTTAAAAAAGAAATGATCAGCCTGTTTAAAGATGTAATTTTTGCAGAGTAGGAATAATGAATTTTATAAAAATTTTCTTTTTCTGTGTTACGACATCTACATTTTAGCTAAATGTCGGGGAAATATCTAAAAAGTTTCACTTCTGTATACACAATATATCTGAAACATAAAAGAAAAATTTCCAGTTCATGCATACAATAGATTTATCGAAAAAGAACAGACAATTTAAAAAAATATAATCTTTATAAGACAGTAATACATGATTATATGATATTTCGAAAAGTTTCATTAGTGTTTTATATATTCACATGTAAACACAATTTCTTTAAGTATCAGAATCAAAAAGTTTCCTTAAATATTACATAAAAGGTATCCAAAACAACAAGAAAAATGTTTTTATGTTTCTAAACATAAAATTTATGTATTTTTTGTATATAGCAAGCTTCATGCAACGCATTTTGTGATATATTTATGTACCTTTTACTAAGAAACTGTTGAACACTAAAGCTTAAAAATTTGTGTGTGCATAAAATAAACATTTATCTTTATACAGAATTGAACTTTGCTTTTAAAAAAATTGATCAGCCTGTTTAAAAATATAATTTTTGCAGAGTGCAATAATGAATGTAATAAAAAACTTCATTTTCCGTGTTACGACATCTGCTTTTTAGCTAAATGTCTGAGAAATATTTCAAAAATTTCATTTCAGTACACACACGAATATACACGAAGTATAAAATAAAAATTTCCAGTCCATGAATACAATATATTTATAGAAAAAAGAACACACAATTTTTAAAAAATATAATTTATACAAAACAGTAGCTTTATATAAAATTTTACCTCATCGAAAAGATCCTGCACTGTAGCCGGTTTTATCTTATTTTTCTCAATGTTATTTTCGTTCTATTTTTTTTTCTTTTATCTTTTCTAATTTTCTTTGATCATCCAGAAAAGCATAGATTGCTTTCATTAATCTTTCCCAATCGAGAATTTTCATGGCACTTACCGAATATTCTCCAGGCTCTACTCCCATTTTCTGAAGCTTTTTTAATTTGGATAAATTACCATCATTAAAGGAACAAACAGCATCATAAACACCAAGTGAAAGTGTTTCAATCTGTACAAATCTTGTTTTGGAAACACGTGACCAAATGACATTATGAAAACTTTCATTCGGGTTTTGTGTTTTCCTATGCAAACAGTTTTTCAACAAATCAGGATGGGAAAGATCTCTGAATATAGGACCTCTAAATATAGCTATACAACAGCGACCAAAAGACTATTTTTATGTTTGTGAGACTTACCCTATACTTCAGTCATTTTATATCCACACCAGAATATTCACCGATAGGACGAAAACCATGTTTTCATGTCTCCATTTTTTACATATACAATATTTTGAAAGAATATCGACATCTATCACTTTACCTATATCAATGCTGGTCACAGTAACTGCACCATTTGATGATGTGTAACCGTGTTTCTGCCCGCTACCACAATATTATTATTACCTTCATTTGCACAAATAGCTTCCCTCGCAGCATTTTGAATGGAGTCCTGGTAAACAATTTTTGCAGCGTTTAAGATTCGCTTACCGTAAGGAGAAAACCTTGTAAGTGGTTGCGGAAGATCCATTATGCCGCAAAACATTCCCCTAGCTTCTGCGCATCTTCCAATGGAACGCATAGCATATACAAACCTGGTATTTATTGTCGCAATTTGCGTTCATTCATGAATATTTTAAGAAGAGAATTCTACACGATATGGACAAGCACAACATTTCAGGACAAACGTATTATCCAGTCCAGACTTACATTTTAAAACTTGCATGTCTAAGCCACTATTACACATTTTACAGTGAACTTCATTCTTAAAAACAAGTGGAGAATATTCAAATTCATAATTCATTAATAATACCTACGCTTTCATCATAAGAAGAAAAACTCTTTTAAATTGGGAATTTTCTTTTCTTTTGCACATGACTCTTTTGAGTCATGTGCATGTCCAGCTTGAGGATTCACATTATTATTTTTTTTATTAGTGTTAAAAGAAAGGTTAGTATGATTGATCCTACCTACATAAAACGTACCTTTTCGTTTTATAATAATTTTTTCTATCTAGGCATATTAAGTAACTAAAAATTCAAAATTTTAAAAATTCAGACATTTTAAATATTTAAATCTTAAAAATGCTAACACGATAAACGTGTACGCGCTCCAAAATAGATAAACAATCCTAACAGTTACGCTTGCAGTCATTTTACCGTTAACTGCGTATGAATAAATAAAACAGATAGTAGCTTTAAAAGAGCTTCTCAGACTTAAAAAGTCAATGTTTACATTTCTATCTGTCAAAGGGGGCGTGGCTAATCAGCTGATTATTTTTATAAAATCATTTAAACATACTTCTAATTAATAAAATGGGAAGTATGTTACATCATTGGAAACGACCTTATTTGGGGATTTTAGAAATGTCAAAAATTCAAAATTGATTTCTCGAAGGTGTTTACCCTACTGAATACTCTTAAACTATAAAAATTGATAAATTAACAAAAATGAAAAGAGGCAATGGGTGTGTTTAAAAAATAATAAGGTATAAAATAGGTTTTCGTCTGAAAAAATTAGCAATAAAAATTTTATGTTGAGAGAAATAGTTTTTTTTTATTACTTTAACTTTTTATCTACCGCATAATGATTTACAGCAATCGTTTCCGTAAAATATTGTTTTTTTTTTAAATCACTAGATTGAAAATGAAGAGATATAAATAAATAAAATAATCAACTTTGAGAAAGTTAATTCATTAGAGCTAATTAATTAAATTGGTACTTAAAAATACCGTCAGTACATGGAGGTCTCAAATATTATCATAATAAAAATGACAGTATGACTTTTTAATGGAGCTCTTCAACTCTTAAAAATGCCAAATAACCAGAGAATACTAATATTTTACACAGCACAAAATATTTATTTTTGAAAATTATTAACTTTTAAAAATATATTTACTTTTTAAGCGTAAAAACAGGTTTTTTCACATAAATTTAATTTGAAGATGTTCAAGGAAACGGTTTTTTCTTTTCATTAATACACAAAATACATTACACGTTGTGGATTTTGAGTGAGATTTCGATGGAATGTTTTTAAAGTAATGCATCTAGGGGTAGGAAATACTGTATTTTCTAAACATGAACTACTGCATCCTGAGTCTTGTTAAGTCTCTTGGTCGTCTTCTTAAGAATCTGACGAAAATTCCAACTAACCTTTCTTGCTATAAATGACAGGTGCCGTTTAAGAAATGGTTGAAACAATAGTAATGTTAATTTAAAAATATATCTAATAATATAAAACACATTTATAAATATAACAGAATTTTTTTTTTGAAACTGATATTTATACAGTAATAATATAAAACATCTATAAAAATAACAGAAAAATATTCGACGTTAAAGCTTACTTTTATTTACGATTTGAACAGTAATATCTTACGTGAGTTTTGCAAATGTGATTCTAACACTTGCAGCATAATATATTAGTTCTGTTGTCATTGCTAAATTGTCAGAGCTTGTACCTTGCACGTTTGACACACAATGAAGTATTCTCAGCAGATCGCGATAGTACGCTTTTCCTTTTTCTCTGGATTCGTTTCACTAAGTTTATTGAGTCCTCACTTCTTGTTAGGTTTTGTCTTGCTTCAATGTATGAAAAAAAATGAGTGATTTTTGCAGTTCTTCCTAAAATAGCCTTCATTTAGTAAATTTTTTTCGTTCCAATTACTATGTATTGAAGTCCATACGTAGATCAAATGCATTGTACGCAGAAGTATCAAGCATGTTATAGAATACTATCATGGACCAGCGATATTTTTCTTTTACAAGTGTATGTGTTTAGAAGTTGATAAAGAGTATCCTCAGCCCTTTTAGTTGAATTATGATCTAAGATCATTAATGGTTTTCTGTCAGGTGTGTTGCTAACTTCTTTGCCACGATACAAAGTGCTCATAAAGAATAACATTTTTGCTCTTTTGGGGATGTAGTTTACAACTGTTGTATCTTCTGCAAAATAAAATAATGAACTGTGAACTTCTTTATTTGGTATTTCTACGGGAAGTTCTGTATTGCGTATTCATCATTTAAATAAAATCTAATAAAATCTTTGGTCAGGAATGAAGAAATGCTGGTTGATTAAAAGCACACAGTTTATTCACACACAAAACACAGTTATATACATTAATCACACATACTATTTTTGACGTTACTTACGTATAAATTTTAAATTCGCAATATCACACACACAGAGCTTGTAAAAGCTAAACCGTGACATAGAACGTATTAGACAAAACTAAAAACTTAAATATAATTGCATTCGCTTAAATACAGGGTTACAAGTGGGGAGGAAACCACATTGGGCAATTTATGGCTTCCATAGCTCCTTTTTCAACATACTCCCACCTTTTGAATAGCCCTAGAAGGGTATTCAAAACCTTTAAGAACACTAAAAATATATAATACTTAACGTAAAATGTATAATAATTTTAACTTACACATACAGAATAATATATTATCAAGTATAAAATCTAGCTTAAAGTTTTAAATTTTACAGACGGACTGGTGGTTTCACCAGTCTACTGATAATGTGCTTATTATGATAGTTTTATCTGTTATATATAGTTAATATAAAAATGTACGCATTAATACATTTTTTTCATTAACATAATACTTCTGATAACAATATTTTTAAATATGAAAAATATTTTACAAACATGAGTAAAATAATGAACAAAACACAATCCTTTCTTCTTAATGAAATAGCTGTATATTATCATTGAAAAATATAATAAAAGAGATAATCTTTAATTTTTTTAAAAAAAGGTAGTTTTAAATGACAAAACAAAAGAAAGAAAATAGAGTCATAATTAACCAGTTTTTTAAGGAAATAACTTCATATTATCTTTGAAAAATATAAGCAAAACTGATAATCTTTATTTTTTTTAACACATTTAAAACTACCTTTTCTAAAAGCTACTAGGCTCTTTTATCAATTTAATTTGCCAAGTCTTGCGTTTATTTTATCAATGCACATATTGGCATAGCTTCCATAGAAAAATAAAAGTCATGTTCATATATTATAAGCTTCATAATTAATTGCCAGTCTAATTTTCTCTGCCTGATATTGATACTTCATGCGTTCTCTTAAATTAGAAATATAATTTTAATTTCAAAATATTTTTTCCTGTTTTACTAAACGTATTATAATTTTTTAGTATATTTTTAATTTACGTACCACTTCTTATAACAATTTTTCTTGAATATTTCAAATAGTGAACAAGACATAATTAATCAATTTTTAAGGAAATAGCTGCATATTATCTTTGAAAAATATAATAAAATAATCTTTAATTTTATTTTTAAAAAAAGGTAGTTTTAAATGTTAAAAAAGTAAAATAAATATACTTTTATCAATGCACATATCAGCGTTAGTATTTTTTGATTCTGAAAAATATGCACTATTTCTTAAGACTGCAATCAAAAAATCAATTTCTTTATTGTGTTCAATGTATTACTATGCCGCCCATCCGGTATAGTGGTAAGTGAAACTGACTGCGGTGCCGTAGGGACTGGGTTCGAATGGGTGTTTGTGTTGTAATCCTTTCTTCTGTCTGTGTTGTATGCCCCCGTGTTATACATTGCGTGGTGCACGAGGTTTATAAATGTTAAAAAAAAATTTTTTTTAATGTATTACTATGAGTATTGGGAATATTATGTATCTTTTACACTCTGGTATATACTTAGCACACTTATGCAAAATGTTTCTGCTATACACAAACCTTAGCAAGCAAAGAACACACACACATGTTATAAATACAATTTTATGATTAGTGCTGTGTTATATAATTAGTTAACTTTGAGGTGTGTGTGTGTGTGTGTTATACTAGCCGTTACCCACCCGCTTCACTGGGGGCCGCGGTGGCCGAGTGGTCTAGGCATCGGATCATGGCGAGTTTGTCATGGGTTCGATCCTAGTACCACTAAAGATCCGCCGTGTAGGGGAGCGATGCACGTTAAATCTGTCGAGAGCTCAAACGACCTCCCGTTGGTGTGGTGTGGTAGTTAGGAGAGGGGGGTGCCAGCTCAGGTGTCGTCCGCGTCACTTGACCATGGTTCAAAATTACGCGGACCGTCCCCAAAAGCCCTCGTGTAGCTGAACAGTGGGACGTTAATATTCACTCACTCACTCACCCGCTTCACTGGGTATTTCATGATGTTTTATAAATATATATACTGTTTATATATATATACAGTGGTGGCAAAATGTCCTGAACACACTCATTTGTTAGCGTAATTTGTGTGTTTGACTTCATTTTTCGTTGTGAAATTATCGCACTATCTTAAATATTGTTATTGAGTTTAATGTATTTTTTATGCTGATTTCAAATCTACTACTAGTTTCTTAATGACTAAAATATTTTTTGTAGTAAAGCTGCCTGAACACAATGCGAAATATGTGCAGAATAAAACAATATAGAATAACATAATATGCAAAGAAAAATAACACGAAAATTGACAAATACGGTATATTTAATAAGCATTTTGAAAATTACGTTGTTGTCACATGTTAGAAAATCAATATTTTATGGGCCAGCCGTTTGCTTTAATTACGGCTCTACATCTTTTTGGCATGGAATGCACCAATTTCAAAAGAAGATCTTTCGTGACAATATAGTTGAAGGAAAATATTAAAGCTTCAATTAATTCACGTTTGTTTGAAGGTTTTTTCTTTGAAATTTCATAACCAATTTTAAACCATAATTGATTGATTGATTTTTTTGGGATTATTAGCGCAAGAGCCGGTTTCGGCTATACTGCGCCAAACATTGTTTTTAACTTCGCATAGTGTTGAAGACAATTGTTAAAATTTTTAAATATCGACATTAAAAAGGTTTATGTAAAAGCTAATATTAATTAAAATCGTATTAAAATTATTCATAATTCTTGTATTACAAATAGGCTACAAAGTAAATTTAAGAACATCTAATAGAAAATAAAACACGACTTTAAATCTAGACAAGATATTTACAGATTGAGTTAAAACATTTAGGTTAATTATTTTTTCCGACTCTTTGATGACGCCAAGTATTGCTTAAAACCAGTCTTTATGTTCCAATCCATTAGGGCTTCATCCACGTCATACATAATTATATCCTCGTCTTCTGATGTATAATTTATTGAACATTTTTTCTTCTTATGAGGTGTCATTTTAATTTCGGGATTTGTTTTTGTTGTGAGATTTTTCCAATGTTTTCTTTTTTGCTTTAAATTATTTGCCAATTTAGATGCAGCAGATGTTCGACTATTGGATTTTTCAGTGACAGTTGGCTGAGCATCTGCTGTTGAAGATGTGGAATTCAAGAGGTTTTCTTGAGTTGATGATGTGGAAACTGCAAGGATACAGGAAGAAATTTTTGTTAACGGCTGAAGTAACTTTAAAGGAGGGCAAATTATTTGAGTAATCTTTTCATCCGTTTGAGTAGTAGTTGATATCGAAGTTTTAGTAGAATGGGCATATGTTTGAGATAACTGCGAAGGTATTAGATTTTCTGGCTTCTAGGTAAGATATATTTTTATTAGTTTTAATTTCTTGTATTTGTTTCTCAGTTTTCCATTTTGCGCAAAGCTTCAAATCGGTGGGATGAGGTTGTAAACAGTTAATACATTTGGGTTCTAGGCTGCAATCTGTAGAAGAATGCCCTACAGATGCACACCTAGAGCATGTTAGTTGACCGCGACAAGAAGTTTGTGAATGTCCGAACCTCTGACACTTAAAGCAGCGCAGAGGTTTCGGGATGTAAGGCCGTATTTTACAGTTCATATATCCAGCTTTAATAGTTTTGGGAAGTGTTGGATTATTGAAAATTAAAATTAAATGTTTTGTAGGCATATTTGTTGCATCCCTTTTAATTACAATACGTCTAACCTGAATAACACCCTGCTCAGAAAATCCTTCGAGGATTTCTGCTTCAGGGGTAGACAAAAGATCTGGTTCGGAAATGACACCTCGGCAGTAGTTCAGCGATATGTGTGGACTAATCGTAACAGGAAAATTTAGAAAGGACTTTGCAAGTAAAAATGCTTTTGATTGTACATCAGTGATTGTTTCAATCAGTAGATCACCGGATCGTAATCATTTTACAGATTTCTATTCACCACCTAATCCAGTTAAAGCATTGTGTACGGGAAACGGAGATAATTTAAACATAGTATTGTTCGGTAGAGATATCAATAAAAATCTTGTGTGAGAAGCAATGTCGTCTATGTTAATGTTGCGTAACACAAGGCCTTTACCCAGGCACATTTCACTTGGATTCATAAGCGTGAACAGATCTTCATCCTGGCGTGCCTCCACCCACCACGGAGTCCAACAAGGGAGGCAGTGTGCCGGTCAACTGAAAACAGTCAGGCACGGCGCTTACCTGGAGTATACCTAGAATATAGTGCTACAACATCAGGACGAGGATTTAAAGGGTAAACCCGCCACCACTTATCTGTAACACTAATCCTACAGCAATGTCTCTGAAAAGACTTATCACCACACGCATTTTTTTTAAAGTTCATTAAATAGTTTCGGCTTTCTGGTTCGCCAACTCTTACAAGTTGTGAGTGTTCTTCTTACCTTAAAATCCAGTAATGTCCACAAGTAAAACTTATTTCTATCTCATAAATATATCAATTACCTTTCTGTAGCTTTGTTTTGATGAAAATATTTTGAATACTTCACATCTTTTTCACTGACATTTTTGAAATGCAGCGGTTACGAATTATTTCTCGGTATTTGTTTGCAATATTTTGGGCTGCGGGAGAAGTGCCGAGAAAAAAATAAACATATTTCTCAAATAACCTAATGTAATAACTTCGGTTTATCTTATTTTTCAATGGTATTACCTAAGCATACTTGGAAAGAGCACTGACACATGTCAATAAATATATTATATTCATTTTTAAAAAAAGAAAACTGTACACGAACTCATTTTTTTCTGAAACTGTTGACTTATTCAATGTACTATTTTTACATTCATTAATTTTATTTCACGCTTAATTGTAAAAATGTGACTTTATTTTCAACCAGTTTTTTTCCACCTTTTCAGAGGATTAAATGCAGCATCTTTACGAGCGAGACATATAAGCAAAAGCATACTCGGAACAATGTTTTCAATCAATAAGAGAATTAATGTTTGCTTTAGAAAAATCTTAGAAATGAATACTTTTTGAGCATATTTTTATCATTTCTACAATCTTGGGTTTTAAATTTAAAAATTTGTTTAGAACAATACATTTATACGAATTGTGTGCGTATCTGTGTGTGTTCTATACCACTTTCTTAAAATAAAAGAAAAGAAATACACTTTTGAAATAGAAAAATGTTTTTTTTATTTACAATAATAATAAAGAATATGTAGCAACATACATTTGGTTAGCATTTTCTATCAAAACATTCATATTCAACTTATTGAGAAATATATCACTAATGTAATTTACCATTTGGATTTTTCGATTAACAAAATCTGCAAACAGTTTATCGCAGCCCATGTTTAATAGAGGTAAAGCACCATATTGAGAAATTCTTGGTTCATTTGAATATGTAATACATTCATGACCTAGTTTAATTTCGTATCCTTCCAAACATCCGTAACAAATGAACAATGATGATATATTTTCTTAGATTTGGTTAAATTGATGTAGTGAGAACTATTTCTGCGCTGATATAATCGTAGTCAGGTTTTGGAAAAGGAATGTGTTTAGCTACTTCTTTCCTCAGAAGTTTCAGAAAAATACACCCGAACATGAGTGAAACAGCTTTGGACGTGATCTGCTAATGGATATCTTTTAATACCTTCCATCCCGTTTCGTTTCTTTTAGCACGTGGAAACTGGAGTCAAAAATTTTCGAGAAAAGTCCTTTCGCTGGAAATAACGTTGCCATATGATATAAGTCACATTCTCGATGACAGTTCGGGAAAGTATGAGACAGTCCTTGATAACACTTTTTCCTCATCAAAGGCTTGATCGATTGCAGCAAATTCTCTTTCGATGGCTAACCATACGGAAGATGTTACAGTAATTCTATCTTTGGTAGGTAAAGTGAGTGAAGAAAAACGTCGCACTGTTCAGCTACACGAGGGCTTTTGGTGATGGACCTCTTAATTTTGAACCATGGTCAAGTGACGAGGATGACACCTGAGCTGCCACCCCTCTCATAACTAACACACCACACCAATGGGTGGACGTTAGAGCTCTCGACATATTTAACGTGCACCCTCCCCCTACACGGTGGGTCTTTTAGTGGTACTGGGCTCGAACTCAGGACATGTCTTCCCAATCCAATACCTTGACCACTTGGCTACCGCGGCTACTCTTTGGTAGATAAGAGAGATCCAGTGGCATCGAGCTTGTATCGGCGCAAGTGAATTTAAGCAACATCTGCAAAATCAGAAACAATGGCGTAGTTGTGACCTAGATGGAAATTATTCTCAGGAACAACATCTAGTTTGAACGAAGAAAATTTTTCGTTGTCTTTATCAAACACACACTCTTTTTGCTCGAGGATTGGAGAAGACTAATGTTGTTGCACGTCTCATGGTTTACCAAATAAATTTCAGTTCACTAATCACGAAAGAAAGAATATTGAAATTTTGGGATATGGATGTAACTTGATAATTCTTTATCGTGAAGCGAAGTATTCTGCCAAGTCAGAACTTAAGAAATGATGCACAGAAAGAAAAAATTAGTATTATAAGGTGGCAACTGTAAGCTGATTGGTTCATTTTCATGACATAATTTTGGAAACTGACTGGTAGAAAAATACCGATGTCACTAGTCTTATGACATCACTATTATAATCAGATTCATAAAAAACCGCGATTTTCAATATGGTTTATTTACGAAATCTGTGTTCCCATATTTTAATCATATCTATATATGAAAAGCAATATTTCAGTAAATAGTGCATCCAAAAGACACTAATTTCATAATTATTTATGCTTTGTATTCTCTTAATTCTCTTTTGATTGCGTATGCAATATCTCGCTACGAGAAAACGCAAGTGAAAAAGAGCCGGGGGGGATGGCGAAAAGAGGGAAGGATAGTGGAAAGGGATGGATGTAAAGGGCGAAAAGGGACGGGGTGGATAGCGTTGCGTTTTTGCTGAGGTGTAGATATCCAGTGCCTCTTGATTTAGAACACCCTCTTTCCTACTACAGTTACTGTCAAGTAGTCACCGAAGCACAACACGTTAAATGTTTAGCGAACCAGCGGTTCGAGTACTGACTTTGCATGATCTACCCCGGGGTCAGTGGATAGAGCACAGATTCAAATGACCTGTCCCGGGACTTACTGCCCGAAATTCAATATTTTCCTGATCCCTAGTGGATCAGTACTACTGATTTTCTGCACTTCATTGAGCTGTTTTCTGTTAAATTTCCGGAACTTTGCTATTTTTCTGAGCCCGAGTGGCTCAGAGTCCTGAGTACCCACATCCGAAAGACCTGCCCCGGATTTTCCTACCGGAGCTCCCGACCAACCTGACGCTGAGAACTATGGCTGATAATATGGATACTAACAAGGGACCCTCGACCAAAGACAAAAACAAGATACAGATCTGCAACAAGCATCGCGAACTGGAAAGAAACCTCCGAGCCTTCACCCCCCGAAAGTTCTACAAAGAAACCCTTGACCTTGAGACGAAGGACACTATAAACAGAGATGAAACGACAATTCTAAAACGCCAGAAGGACCTTGCTGACATAAACGAACTGATGGAGCTCTGTTCTCTCCTTGCCCCAACACCAATTGCCACGCTTTTAATAGAATTCCCGATCTAACCAAGATATACGATGTTGCGCGCTCCCGGAGTATATATAACCCTGATTATAAAAAACCAGTGCCAAAGACGACTATTAAGGACTTTTTAGTCCTACCCAAAACAAAATTAAAAAGCACACTGATAAGGACGGTTTTACTTCCCCAAACGTCACCAAAAAATTAGAAATATCGGACCACCCCAACGTTAGGATAGAGGACCCCATCCAACTGAATAATAAATTTAACGCTCTCGTTAATAACGATGCCGAACCCCGATCCTCACCCAACGACCGACATCCCCCCACACAAATCCCACAGATAATGCTCAAATATGAAACTATGTACACCACCCGAGTAGCCGACCTATCTAGAAAATACCCTGACATAACCTTCAAACTAGCAGGCGAATTTTTAAAAATCTTTACTACAAATCCCGATAACTATCGAGACATCACCAACTACCTAACTGAAAAAAGGAGAATACTACAATCCCCCCCCCTCCCCAGCCTCCCGCCCCAGAAAATTGTAATAAAAGGTCTTCCAATATCGAAGGTATTAAAAAAGATCTAACAGACCAATGCTTCGAAGTAGAAAAAATAGCCCAACTGACAAAGACAAAAACCAAGTACAAACTCCCCATTTTTATGGTGGAATTAACTAATAAACCTGATTCCTCCGATATTTTTTAAGTAAAGACCTGCTGCCACTTAATTGTGAAAATAGATACATTTAATAGACGGCCGGGGGTAACACAATGTTACAATTGTAACATGTTTAACCACTCGTCCAAGTACTGTTATATGCGTGCTAGATGCCTGAAATGTGGGCAGCAGCACAAAACTAAGGATTGCAGCATCAAGGAAAAAATAGGTACCCCAACATGTATTAATCGTAAAGTAGGTCATCTGGCGAGTTCATAAAAATGCCCTAAATTTCCCATATCAATAAGAAAAAGAAAAGCCTCTACAAAACAGAAATCAAAATAAGACTAATGATAATACCCAAGCCAACAACGACAACAGAAAGGAATTTTCTTACGCTGATTGCCCTTAAAGGCACCTAGTTAAACGTAAAATCAAATACATCAAACCCGGATATACAGCGAGCAACATCGGGCCAAAGTGTAGGTACCCCCCTCCCCATTCAATCGATGATGATGCCTCTAATGAAAAGTCCTTCGGCGTAATGGATGCCGTATTAGAAATTAGGAAACTCTTTGCTGATTATCCATTTCTTTTAGAATTGGGGAGAGAGCTAAGAGCCACCGAGAAGGCAAAGACATGATAGATGTTTTCTATCAGCATGTCATCAAAAACTGAGAAGTTGGGTTTACCCATCTACCTTGCCAACTGCTAAATATTCTCTGTATTAATTTCCCATTAAAACCTTTTCCAAACTCCGGAGCCTACTCGTTCTCCCAATGGGAGTAGATTGGCTCGTCCAATATGAAACCTCGCTTTCCTACCCTCCGAAGTTTTTATTTTTCTCACTTTCCTGACATTCCCAAATTTACCGCCACTTCAGCTACTCACCGAGATCTTGCCTTCCGATTGGTCAGGTGATTCACTCGTAAAGAACCCAGTCGAAAGTCCGGCTCGCCGGCACTTTCACCCCAAGAAAATGCTTTTTTCACATATTTTTTCATGGCAATCTTTAAATTCTAATTACTTTTTAACTAAATATGGGCAAACTATAAAACGAAAGCTAACCACCCACTAAGAAAGGAGTTTAAGATCTCGACAGCGATCAGGTACTCTGTTAAATGTCAACACCTCCTACTACTTAAGCCGTTGACCATCAAAGCGTCAAAATTGCTTGTTATACGTTGGATATTACCGTTTGGAGACCTTGAAAGAGTTATCCTTGAGCCCTATATCTCAACATTCCAAACTAGAAATAACATAAGAAAACACTTATTTACTGAGAAAGGAGCAAGGCACATCACACTTCCAATTCTATAAAAAAAAATTATGGAAAAGTTATATTTCATTTCAAGCACTAAATTTTATCTTAACCCAATTAAAATATCAATTTTAAGAAATAAGATAATAGTAGTTATATACGGACGATTTGTTCAAATTGAAATGAGTAAAATTTTTTTAATGTTTTAAAATTAATTCTCTAACAAAATGTGTTCTCTTTCGCGTTTTCAGTTATTTGTCAAAATGTTCAGGATCATACATTTTTCCCAATCGCTTAATCATATTACTATATACCAACGACAAAACTCAATCTATTATAATAAAATAAGTTTTCAGTGTTGATACTTAATATACTTTTGGTCTGACGGAAGTCAATATAATGAAGAATGTGAAACGATAGAAATACATTTTGTGAACAAATCAAAAAAGAAAATTAGATTTTTAAAAGAAATAGCAACATTTAGACAAAAAAAGAGTCAATATTTGTATCAGCATAAGCATAACAGTAACATACAAATTAGTTATTTCCCTTCGTATAATAAATTACTTATTGTTAACAAATTTGGTGTGAAACTTTTTTTTTAGACGTAAACTCTTCATTTGATTTTTAAGCACTTGAGAAAAGGAGTTTTTCTCAAAGTACTTACTGATTATATTTAATTATTATTAAAGTTATATTTTTTCATACGAATGAAGTGGTATAAAATACCGAGAATTTGTACCAAACTCTCAAATATGAAAAATGACAATTTATTGAAAAGAAAAGATATTTGTGAGGGTGCGGTAAAAGAGGTGAGATAAAATAGTTGAACCATTTCTTAAAACAAATCTTTCTTATTCCTGAAAGGGGGGAAATGTTCTTCTATTTCGTTTTGCAAGGGTAAAAGCCTGATCGCATCCTGAAAGTTGCTGGACAACTAAGTAATTATATTAGCTCCTCCCCTTGCCTCGTTAAGAAAGTAAAGTGTAAAAATCACAGCAATGACCAAGACAGACGGCAGGTGAAGAGAATAGAATTATGTGAAGTATTTATTCTACTTAAAATACACAGTGCTATATGGTTGGTTTGCATTCCTTTTAGATTGCCAAGCCTTCCTTACCAACAGAGGGAACTCTCAACGTTTTGTAGCTGTTACGATTCCTGACGGCCTCTTTATTTATTTTACTCATAAGATCTACAAAGTCCTTGGTCATGAGAAATCTTACTACTGTACTATTCGAGTTTTATATAACTTTAGAAATCTCGAACTTATGTGATTTTCATTGAAATATTCAAAACATCCCATTAAGTTATTCTGGAGAAAATTGCAATGACTTCGGAGATAAAAGATAAAGAATTTTCCTTTGATTTTGAAGGCTTAAAGCGAAATTGTTAAAATTTTTAATCTCAACTGGTAATAAAAACAAATTATTTTGGAATAGAGCTTGTGACAAGAAATAAGCAACTTTTTCTTTTTGGGTGAATATGAAAACATATTCCAACCCAGGGTAGAACTGTTCCATCTATCGGAAAGAAAATGTGCTGCAATTATGATATCTCGATGTATAAAAATATGTGGTAAGCGTGAGTCAACGTGCTTTGATTTTTTACTTGTGCCTGCCTTCCTTAAGCAGTTGTCCATTTTTTTTCTGGAAAACGAATGCTTCCGGTTTGATTTACATAAGCTATTTTTTCTTGAAAGTGTTATATGCTAAATTGTCTTGGAAGATTATCAAATTTAGAGAGGACTAAGATAACGTCAAATTATTTTGCAAAGAATTTGCAAGCCATTGCATGTCAGACTTCCGGAAATCAGGCCACATAAGTACTGTTCTCCTGATTCAGCATATTCTGACAGTCTTGTTCGGAGAGTATAAAATTATATCTCCAACTATTCCTAATACTCTAACATGATAGACCTCCAAAGAAGACTGAAGAAATACCAGAAACTACAAAAAATGTCGGTAAGTAAGTTTACCTCTCAACCTTACTGTGACACCCCTAGCTGTACTGTACATCAAACTCCCCCAGCTCACAAATAAAAATTAACATTGATAACTTTGATCCACTTAAAATAATTAACATTAAACACAATGAAAACTAGGACGGATACTCATCCCCTCCTTCTAGAAAACTTGATAAAATTATCTAATTTTAATCTCAACTGGTAATAAATACACATTATTTTGGAGTAGAACTTGTGACAAGAAATAAGCACCGTTTCCTTTTTGGATGAATATGAAAACACATTTCAAGCTAGCGTAGAACTGTTCCAAAAAGCACGTTTCGGAAAGAAAATGTGTTGCATTTATGATATCTCGATGTATAAAAATATGTGGTAAGCGTGAGTCAACGTGCTTTGATTTTTTACTTGTGCCTGCCTTCCTTAAGCAGTTGTCCATTTTTTTTCTGGAAAACGAATGCTTCCGGTTTGATTTACATAAGCGATTTTTGCTTGAAAGTATTGCCTGTTAAACAGTTTTGGAAGATATTCAAATTTAGAAAAGACTGCGAAAACTTTAAATTATTTTGCAAAGAATTTGTAAGTCATAAAAGTCAGACGTCCGGAAATCAGGCCACATGATGAGCAGCGTTGTTCGGAATGCTGCGTATGGCCTTACTGCTCTGAAGAGTTTAAAATTACCTCTCAAACTATTCCTAATTCTATAACCTGATAGACCTCTAAAGAAGACTGGAGATATACGTGAAACTACAAAAAATGGCGGTAAGTGAGTTTTCCTCTCAACTTTACTGTGACACCACTCGCTGTACTGTACATCAAACTCCCCCTGGCTCACCAATTAAAATTAACATTGACAACTTGGACCCACTTAAAAATATCCAATTTAAACACAAAGAAACCGAGGACGGATAATCATCCCCTAATAGGAAAAGCGGTAAAAATCGAAGAACCTGCTCTAATTTGGGAATGAACTTTAAAATGAACCTTGAAAATATATTTAGCCATTTTCAAATCTACCAGTAGCAGGAACTTCCTCTGCCCACCACCACAACCCAACAAAACACAACAAACACCGGAAAGGCACCAAAACACCTCCACGCGCGCACTCAAATAAACACTGCTTTACCCTGGACCTAGAAAATACTCTTCAGATCCACTATAATTGTGCAATTTTCGGTGATTTCAACGCTGCACACAATTTGTGGAATTGTTCCTATAACTCTACTAGAGGTACGCAGCTTAAAAATTCCGCTGAGTTAACTGATCTTGTAATAGCCTTTGCTAAATCTCCTACCACAGATATGGTTATAATTCTTCTAACATCCTTAATATTGCACTTGTTAGTAACTTTAATTTCCCCAACAATATTGAATATATTCTGAACTATCTTCCGACCATAATCTAGTTATATTAAACTTCTCTCTCATTTCTTCCATTCATAAGGATAATACTAGAGCAGCGTTTCTTCAAACTATGGGGCACGCACCCCTAAGAGTTCATGATAATCCAATCTCATTTTTGGCAAATATGAAAACATATTCCAAGCCAACGTAGAATAGTTTCATCTATCGGAAGGAAAAAGTGCTGCATTTATGATATCTCGATGTATAAAAATATTTGGTAAGCGTGAGCCTACGTGCTTTGATTTTTTACTTGTGCCTGCCTTTCTTAAGCGGTTGTCCATTCCTTTCTGGAAAACGAATGCTTCCGAATGATTTACATAAGCTATTTTTGCTTGAAAGTGTTATATGCTAAATTGTCTTGGAAGATTATCAAATTTAGAGAGGACTACGATAACTTCAAATTATTTTGCAAATTATTTGCAAGCCATTGCATGTCAGACTTCCGGAAATCAGGACACATAAGAACTGTTCTCCTGATTCAACATATTGTGAGCAGTCTTGTTCGAAGAGCGGCGTATGCTGGAGAGTATAAAATTATATCTCCCAACTATTCCTAATAGTTGGGAGATATAATTTCTAACCTGATAGACTTCCAAAGAAGATTGGAGAAATACCAGAAACTACAAAAAATGTCGGTAAGTGAGTTTACCTCTCAACCTTACTGTGACACCCCTGGCTGTACTGTACATCAGTGCTCCGCAACCGGTGTGCCGCGGTACACTGGTGTGTCATGAGCCAGATACTGGTGTGTCGCGGTCAAATACATTGTATTTGACATTTTACAATTTTTCATCATGTATTTAATACACACACTGACAATTTTTTTTCATACTAATGCCTATTTTTCTAAATATACTATAGAATAATTACTATAACTAAATAATTATTCAAAGGTCCCCTGGTGAGAACATTTGAAAACTGCATAGTGTGTTGTGTAAACACCAAGGCCCACCAAATTAATCATAGATAAAGCAAAATGACCGTTATGCGCGTCGTTGAAGACTCATGCACATGTGTTATTTGCATTTACGCGTGGTACATCACGTTCACTCGTATATCATTGTTGTCACTATTTTACAACATAAAGTTAAATAAACACGTTCCTACCACTAACGATAATTATTATTGATTATCTTACTGAATTATGTATTTTTAACGTTCTTCGTATAAATTTTTTTAAACTTTTATACTCCTTTAAATGTGGATAAATTTTTACGTCGGAAAGATTAGTCTTCACGTACAGATGATGAAAAACCCAGCACAAGTGTTACAAAAAACCTAAAGAAGGTAGTGAAAAGAAAGTGCGACGAAGATTACATTATAAATATGGATTCTCGTGGTGTGGTGACGAAACGGCACCAAGACCACAGTGCATCATTTGCGGCCATCAGCTATCAAACGAGTCAATGGTACCCAGTAAATTAAAGCGGCATCTATATTCAAGCCATCCTAGCTGCGCCAACAAAGACAAACAATATTTTAAGAGGTGCTTAGAACAAAATAAAAAACAGAAGAAATTTATGAAATCGGACGTAACAGTTTCTGAAAAGGCATTAGAAGCTAGCTGTCATGTTGCAAAATTAATTGCTCGTCAGAAGAAGCCACATACTGTCGGCGAAATACTTAATAAACCAGCATGCATGGAAATTATTGGACTTATGCATGGGCCCAATGAAGTTAAGGAAGTGAATAAAGTTTCGTTGTCTGCTGATACTGTTAAAAGACGTATTCACGATATGTCAAGCGATATTTTAGGAACATTGATTAAAAAACTGCTATCGGCTGAAAAATTTGCGTTTCAGATCGACGAAACAACTGATATTAAAAATAAAGCACAGCTGATAGCTATTGTACGTTTCGTTGACGAGGACTTTATTAAAGAACATTATTTATTTTGTAAGGAGGTTCCAGAGCGAACTACCGGTGAAGAAATTTTTAGAGTAACCGATGATTTCTTTAAAATATATAATATTCAATGGAGCAACTGCATTGCTGTTTGCACGGATGGCGCTGCAGCAATGACGGGTAGTAAAAAAAGTTTTGTCTCTTGTGTAAAACAAAAAAAATCCGACGGTACAATTTACACACTGCTGCATACATCGAGAAGCATTGATGGTCAAGAATTTGCCGGAAGAACATTTGAACACGTTGAAGGAATGCATTAAAATCATAAACTTAATTAAATCAAGAGCCATAAATTCGCGAATTTTTGGATTACTTTGTGCAGAAATGGGAGCCGAATATGAATCCTTATCATTTTATACAGAAATTCGTTGGCTATCCCGAGGCAAAGTTTTGGCTAGATAATTTGAGCTTCGTCACGAGGTGCATGAATTTCTTTTAACACAGAATATGCTCGAAATATGCCAGAACCTCGATGATGATTACTGGATAGCCAAACTTGCATACGTAGCTGATATATTCGAGCATTTGAATGAACTTAATAAAAGAATGCAAGGTCGAAATGAGAATATTTTGACGTGCTCCGACAAATTACAAGGATTTATTTAAAAACTCGAAATTTGGCAGAAAGAGTTGCAAAAAGGATGTTTGGAAATGTACCAAAGGACCAATCAAATTACAATTGAAAACAAACAATTAATTGTGGATCTGGCCGAACTACATTTAAGTATGCTTCAGCAGAAATTTGATCAATATTTTTATACCATTAATTCGGAACAATACGATTGGATTCGAAATCCTTTTGCAACCAATGCAATAAATTCTACGGAAGCACTGCCTCTACAAATTCGAGAGGAATTTACAGATTTAAATAATGACAAGACTTTAAAATTATACTTCTCCAAAGTTCCATTAGATGTTTTCTGGATTTACGTTAAAAAAGAATATCTTCACATTTCCTACAAAGCAATCTTAAAATTACTTCCATTTTCGACGACATATTTATGTGAGCAAAGTTTTTTTCAACTCTTGTATATTAAAAATGATAAGCGGTCATGTGTGCTTAAAAGATCTTGACCAAGAACTTCGGGTTGCGTTGTCAAATATTGAGCCGAATATAAATCTTTTGTGTTCATTGAAACAAGTGCAGGTATCACATTAATAATTATTATGATTTGCGTAGAAATAAATATGTTATGGTTTATGTATGTATACTTTTCAAGTAAAAAAGAACATTTATTGTAAAATTTGTGTATCAATTTAATACCTATATACTTTAGCTTTTGGTGTGCCGCGGAATTCAAGAAAGAATTTTGGTGCGTCGTAGGTGAGAAAAGTTGCGGAGGCACTACTGTACATCAAACTCCCCTAGCTCCCAATTAAAATTAACATTGATAACTTGGATCCACTTAAAATAATTCCCATTAAACACAAAGAAAACGAGACCGGATATCCTTCCCCTCCTTCTAGAAAATTTGGTAAAAATCGGAGAAATTACTTTAATTCGGAACTAAAACTTTAAAATGAACCTTGAGAATATATTTAGCCATTTTCAAAATCTACCAGTAGCAGGAACTTCTCTGCCAATACCAGAACCCAACAAATCACACCGGAAGTGCACCAAAACACCTCCTCCACCCACTTTCTTTAAATTACTGAAGATTATCTTCAACAAATAGAAACACTTACGGACAGGTCCCAACACTTAGAAGCAAAATGACAAGTGATTTAAAACTCTACACCAATACTAGCGAACAGTACCACATACTTAATGACATTTTAGAAGATTTAAAAAATATGATTTTTCATAATTAAACCTAAAGAACGCCCCATAAAGCTGTATTTAAAGCTCTCCTTGCATACCAAAACAAAAGACATTCACAGCGATTTAATCGATCTCCGTTTTACTGTAGACAAAGTCATTCATTTAATTGGACCCATAACCAAACTACCCTCTACTCATTTTTCTAATAACACTACACAGGAACATCAATAACGCAAGAAATTTCGATCTTAATAAACTTACATAAGTGAATACGTTGAAGGTTACGAAAAGTAAAGGAATTACACAATATTACTATTGTAAAAAATTTAATCCACGGCAGAAAATTGCCACCTCACTCAACGATGTCTAAAATGCAGTGAAGCTCATCAAACTCGCGACTGACAAATCAAACGCGTTGAAAAAACTCCTATTGTATAAACTGTAAAGTATTCGGACATATAGCGAACTACGTCAAATGCTCCCTTAAACCGTAAAAGCACTACAATCACCAATAAGAACAACTACTAAACATTCGTTAATAGCATAGTACGACCCAATCCATCTTACGCACAAACAGCCAACAAAAATCAAACTACTAATAGCAAAAACACACAACAGATAAATACCACAAGGCAAAAGAAATCCAGCTAAAATATTCAAACTCAGGCATTAGAACTAATAACTCCCCTCAAATGCAAGCAAATACCAATAATAACTCCAACGTCAGCTTAATTACCCAAACTATTCAACAAATTATTGCAGCTCTTACAGGACTTACTAAACAAATTAACAATATGAGTTTTAAAGAGAATGTCTCCTAAAAATAAAAA
>BMAO01034234.1:0-56621 GCA_019973975.1 Trichonephila clavata | reverse complement strand
GTAAATGTTTACCAATTTTTTTCCATTTTAGTAATAATAATTTCTTCTTCTCTTTTAAATTTTAGCATTTTTTCTTAAAATGTGCTAAATAAATCTAAAAGCTACAAAAATTTCCGTATCTCCATTATTTTAAAAAAATAGTCGGAATTAGTCAGATACCTAAAGTTAATATAAAGCATAAAAATCTCGCCATGCTTAGCAAGTTTGGTTTCGATAATAATTTTATTCTAGCAATTCATATATAAACCATAAAGATATTAAGTCTTTATTAAAAATGTTAAGTAACTCTTATTTTGAAAACCACCCCAAAAGACTTCCGAAATTGATAACCTACAGTTAATGCCTCATCTTGTTTTAAATTTTGGTTAAAACTTAAAGCAAACAGAGTAAAACAAACATTAAAAACTAAATTCCTAATTTCTAACAGATTTCTGCATCAAAAAAGTACGATACAAAATAATAATGCCTTATATAAATGAAATTCAACAGCAATGGACAATTCTCTCTTTGTCAAAGGGAACAAACGTGTACTGGATGACCTAGAAACTCAGTTTGGTATTTAAACAGGATTAAATCGGCGCTTACCATAACGCTTAATAATCCAGATTCGGAAATGATTGAGTCTTTGAAGAGGTCTTGCTGAAAAGAGGAAATCATTTCAGGGGATATTACTATTGTCAATCGAGGTGGCAATAACTTATTCAATAATTGAAAAAAAAACAAGTAAGGAAACAATGCAAAGGAATTTATGATGATTACGTCAGTTATAAATAAAAATCAATTATTAATAGTATTTAAAAACAAGTAATATAAAAAAATTAAGTCAATTCCCACATTGAATGGGTGAATAAAAAGATTATATTAATGATTAAAATTTCAACAAGATATGTATATATATATAATAGGTAGAGAGTGAACTAATAGTAGGAGTTGAAAAAAAGCAGGATTTGTCTGCATTGTTGTTACAATGCAACCTTTGCTGAAAAACCAGTTTCGGTGCCAACTTTTGTCATTGTTTTCACAGTTACATTCTTACAACAACGCAAATGAATCTGTTAGTTCACGGCATACGAAGCGCTATCTGTGTAATTAAGAGAGTAGAGTGTGTTGTTGTGTCTGTAGTAATGTATGTATAAACTGTGTCTGCGCAATCCCAATTGCGCAGCCTGAACTGCGCATGCCCTGCAACTCCAATGTAAATGTACAGAAGTTATGAGAAATTAATAAACGCAAGTCCACAAGAAAACTGTGTCGTGATTGTGTGTCATGAACAATATGTGTAAGAGACTCTTCAGTCCACTTACGTGTTAGAGCTATCGAATTAAACACTGGTCCTTACGAGGCCAGAGAACTAATGGATTAACCTATGGATTAAAAAAAAAGATTAAGTGAAAAGCCAAGTGCGGCAAACAGTGATTTGTGTAAGCAGCCAAGTTCGGCAGCCAGTGATGTGAGGTGAGAGCAATGTTCTTTGAATTTTTGAGAGAATTTTAATTATTTAATTATGTCTTTAATTGCTAAGTTGAAGAAAGACGAGTTAAAACTTGTCGCGGAGGAATTAAAACTAACTGTGCCAGATAATGCAAAAGTTCTTGATTTGAAAATTTTAATTGAAAGTAGTGAAGTGTTAATACAGACACAGAATTAGTTAAAACTGTTATTGACTATGCCGTTGAAGAAACGAGAATTAAAAAATCTGCGAGTGAAGCAAATTTAGAGTTAGAGAAAATTAAATTAGCGCATAAGCGTCAGAAATGAAGCAAATTTAGAGTTAGAGAAAATTAAGTTAGCGCAGTTAGAGAAGCAATTAGAGCTTGCTAATATTCGGAAAGATTTAACACATGATTCTTCACTTTCAACAGTGAGCGCCACCGAAACATGTAACAATATTAGTATCGAAACGTTAATAAAAAGTGTAAAAACATTAACTATCTCTGTACCCTCGCGTGTTGAGTCATATAATTTATTTTTTTCAGTCATTAGAGAAAGCATTCAAAACGAAAGGGGTTCCCGAAGAATGGAAATCGGAAATTCTTTTAAATATCTTAGGAGAGAGAGCGAATAACTTAATGATTTATGTGTCAGAGGAAGAATTGCGCAGTTATGAAAAACTAAAAAATTTAGTTTTGAAAGAATTTCAGCCTACACCGCAAGAATGCTATAATAATTTTCGTAAAACTCAAAAATTAAATTCAGAGAGTTATGTTCAATTTGCGTCTAGGTTAAGTGCAACATTGAGTATTACTGTCAGTTACGAAATGTTAATGAATTTAAGTCAGTATGTGAATTAATTGTTGCGGATAAAATGATGAGCACTCTTGACAGAGAATTAGTGACTCATATTAATGTAAAACAAGGAGAAACATTTTTAAACCCCACGAGTTAGGGCGAGAATGTGATATTTATTTATCTTCTAAAGGTAAATTTAAAAGCGAGTCTAATACATTTTCCAGGTCCTTCACTGGAAATGAAAATAAACGATTTGAGTTCAATAAACATCAGAGATATAACAGCTCGCGAAGTCAGAGAGGAGGTTCGAGCGTATTTTTTTCTGAAATAAAGAATGAAAAATGTGTGTTGTGTAAAAATGAAGCACATGCTTTGCAATTTTGCCCTCAGTTTAAAGGTTTTTCGATAAATGAAAGAGTAGATTTTGTTAAAAACAATAAAATGTGCTTTAAATGTCTATCCCCAGAATGTTGTGTAAAACAGTGTCGCTCTAGAAATTGCATAGTTTGTAAGAAGCCGCATAATAAATTGCTTCATTTTCAAAGAGAAATAAAAAAGTATCCCAACTCCCCAAATCGGGCCTCCTTCGGTCCTTGAAGAGAGATCGCAAACGATATCTTTCAATGCTTTTGCCCTCCGTTCGTTCCTAATTCAAATATAAACAAGCAAGAAATCGTGGCGACTACATTTAGTCATAACAAAATTAAAAGATGCTTACTGAGCACAGCTCGCGTATTAATAAAGGATAAATATTCGAATTGGCATGAATGTAGTGTTTGTTAGATGGAGGCAGTATGGTTTGTCTTATAACTAAGGAGTGCGCGAATAAATTACAAACTGAAAAGTGAAAAGATTAATACTTTGATCTCATGTTTAAATGATGCATCTATGATTGTTAACGGTTGCGTTAAAACGACAATTTCAAATAAAAATAATACATTCGTGAAGGATTTAAATATGTTAGTAGTTAAGAAAATCACAGATTTTATTCCAAGTAATACGTTTAATACTAGTGTTAATTTTTCAGATGTAGTGGAGTTAGCTGATGAACGTTTTAATATTCTAGATAAAATAGACATGTTGTTAGGTGCAGAAATATTTTTTGAACTATTGAGACCGGAAAAATTTATAAGATAAAAAATTCAGATCTAATTTTACAAAACACGGTTTTTGGATACGTTGTAAGTGGTAATGTAGATTCATCTAATGAAACTAAAGTTCATTGCGGTTTAGTTAAGGACGAGGATTTAAATAAAACGCTGCAAAAATTTTGGGAAGTAGAAAATGTGGAGAAGTGCAAACAAAAAATAATTAGGCTAATTTATGTTAGGAACACTTTATGAAAACACATTCTATAGACGAGGAGGCGCGGTGCATAGTTAAAATGCTCCTTAAAGGTGATCTAAATTGTTTAGGGAATTCCAGGGGCATTGCCCTCAAACGATTAAATGCATTGTGGCTTAGATTGGAAAGGGATCCTCAATATCTCTAAAATTGTATAGAGAATTCATGCAAGAATATGAACAATTGGGACATATGAAAGAAGTGAAGGTTGAAAAAAACAATTCGAAGATGAACTATTTCTTACCTCATCATGGCGTCTACAGACTCGAAAAAAGTACTACTAAGGTGAGAGTGGTCTACAATGCGTCTAGTCCTACAGATAATGGATTATCACTGAATGATATTCAGTACAATGGAGGAGTCATCCAAGATGACTTATATGCCCAGATGATTAGATTCCGTACTTACAGATATGCACTGACTGCGGACATTAAAAAAAATGTATCGAATGATCCTAATTGATTCCGAACAACGCTGTCTGCAACAAATATTGTGGAAGGACAATAAACACGACCGAGTAAAAACATATGAGCTTCAAACAGTCACGTACGGGACGACCAGTGCCCCATACTTAGCGCAACGAACATTGAAACAATTGTCCTATGATGAAGAAAATAAATTCCCGATAGCAGCACCAGTCCTTCGAAGCAATTTCTACATGGATGATGCGTTATGCGGGGCGGACACCTTAGAAGAGGCTAAGGAGCTACGATATCAGTTAATTGAAATTTTGAAAAGTGCAGGCATGGAATTGCATAAAATCCGGGGAAATCATCCTGAACTTTCGCAGAGTATAAATGGAATCTACGATTTTTCTAAACCAAATGAGACCAAAACCTTAGGTGTGTCCTGGGACCCAGGAAGAGACACTTTTTCGTTTAAAATTGACGTGATACTTTGTGATTCGTATACCAAGAGAAGCGTTTTGTCAACTATTTCGAGACTGTTTGATCCTTTGGGTCTTGTGGGACCCGTGGTGTCCAACGCCAAGATGTTTATGCAGAGGCTTTGGAGACTTAGTATTGACTGGAAAGATCCACTCCCAAAGAAAGTGTATGATCAATGGCACCAGTTGTTAATTGGGCTAGAGAGCCTAAATAACATCAATATCCAAAGACGTGTAGTGATTGAGAATCCTTCATCTATAGAGATTCATTGGTTTTCTGATGCGTCAGAGCGTTGCTATGGAGCTGCAGTGTATTGCAAATCCAAAAATAATTCGGGAGTGACTTTAGTGAGATTAATTACTAGCAAATCGAGAGTTTCACCAACTAAGAGTCTAACTATTCCAAGATTGGAACTGTGCGCCGCTGTCCTTTTGTCCAAACTTGTGAAAAGAGTGATTGATACCTTGAAGCTGGAATCAGTTAAAGTTTATCTGTGGACTGATTCAATGATAGTGTTGTCTTGGCTACAAAAAGAACCGATGGACCTTAAAACATTTGTGCAGAATAGAATTGCTAAGCTTCAAGATTTGTTCCCTGTACGGCAATGGAAACATGTGCCATCCAACCAGAATCCTGCAGATTTGATTTCTCGTGGAGTAGATCCTGACAAACTTCTGAATCAAGAAATGTGGTGGAACGGTCCAGAGTTTCTATCTGGCAGTGATTATCCGAACAAACCTGTGAACATTAGTGAAAACAACGATGCGTACAATTCAGAACTGAAGAACAGTGTCCTTGAAAAACTTGAGAATGAAGTGCCAGTTTTTAACATTTTTTGTGAATGACTTTGTGAACAATTTGTGTAACCTTAGTAATAACTATTTAACCATTTTGCGTATCTTAAGTTATATTTTTAGGTTCGTAAACAACCTGAGGAGGAAGGTCAAAGCCAGTGGCCCACTAACAGTAGATGAATTGGAGAAAGCAGAGATCTTCTTAATAAAAAGTGTACAAAGGCAAGAATTTTCAGTAGAAATAAAAGGTATAGAAAACCAGAAACCTATCTTGCTAAAAAGTAAGTTGAAAAGTCTCAATCCATTTTTGGATTCAGATGGAGTGCTTAGAGTGGGTGGTCGATTAGATAATACAAATTTTCCTTTTAATCAAAAACATCAAATTATTTTGCCTAAAATCCATAAACTGTCATGTATGATAATTGAATATTTGCATAACAAATACTTTCATGTTGGTGCTTTTTCACTTTTGAATTATGTTCGCGAAAAATTTTGGCCTCTCAATGGTCGCAATCTTTGTAGAAAAATTGTTCATAAATGTATAATCTGTTTTAAATGTAAACCTGTTATTACATCTCAAATAATGGGCAATCTGCCTAAGGAAAGGGTTACCACTGACTACCCTTTTAACTGCTCGGGTGTCGACTTTTGTGGTCCTTTCTTCATAAAAAACAAAAGCCAACGCAAAGGAAGTTTGCATAAAATCTATGTTTGTATATTTATCTGTTTTGTGTTTAAAGCTGTACACATAGAAGTAGTGAATGATTTAACTTTCGATGCATTTATTGCGACTTTAAAAAGATTTTATTGCACGAAGAGGGAAATGTGCAAAATTATTTTCTGATAACGCTAAAAATTTTGTAGGAGCTAATAGGGAAATTAAAAAACTTCATGAAATGGTTAGCAAACCAGATGATCAATTAGCTAGATTCTTAGCGGCAGAAGGCATTAAGTGGAAGTTTATACCCCCTAGATCCCCCAACTTTGGTGGTCTATGGGAGGCTGCTATTAAATCATTTAAATATCATCTAAAAAGAGTTATGAGGGGAATAAATTTGACTTATGAAGAATTTTTAACCGTGATAGTTCAAATCGAGGGTATGTTAAATTCTCGACCTCTTTGCCCCTTGTCTACTAATGAGAATGAGTTTGAAGTTCTTACTCCTGCTCACTTCTTGATTAATAGATCCTTGAATTCTATTATTGAGCCCAACTTAATAAATATAAAGGAGAATTACCTTAAGAAATGGGAAAAAATTACTAGAATAGTGCAATTAATGTGGAAATTTTGGCATCGCCAATTATCTTAATCAAATGCAACAAAGGAACAGATGGATGTTCGAAAAAAATAATGTAAAAGTTGGAGATTTAGTACTCTTAATTGAAGAGAATTTGCCACCATACAAGTGGTTATTAGGAAGAATTATTCAAGTTTATTTAGGAGTCGATAACAATATTCGTGTAGTTAAAGTGAAAACTCAATTTAGTACTTGTAAAAGAGCCATATCTAAAGTTTGTGTTTTGCCAATGCCAAATGATTAAATACTGTTGATAAAAATTATTTTTTTTGTGTGTTTTAATCAATTCAAGTGAATTGTTTTTTTGTTTTTTTTAAATTTAATTTCAATGATATAGTGCATTTCTTTAAGTGTCTTTTGTGGAATTTAAGTGATGAACAATTATTTTGTGTTAATTATTAATACAGTGATTGCATGGTGTAACCAGTGCAATGTGGGGCGGTATATTAGTTCACGGCATACGAAGCGCTATCTGTGTAATTAAGAGAGTAGAGTGTGTTGTTGTGTCTGTAGTAATGTATGTATAAACTGTGTCTGCGCAATCCCAATTGCGCAGCCTGAACTGTGCATGCCCTGCAACTCCAATGTAAATGTACAGAAGTTATGAGAAATTAATAAACGCAAGTCCACAAGAAAACTGTGTCGTGATTGTGTGTCATGAACAACATGTGTATGAGACTCTTCAGTCCACTTACGTGTTAGAGCTATCGAATTAAACAGAATCTAAGGTGGCGTCAAAAACTGGTAATTAATTTAATTAATTAACCAGTAAGTAATGAACTAATATTTGAAAAAACTGTACCAACATCAAGTGTCACCCTCTACAAGTTTAAAAAAATTATTTGAATTTGATTGTGTGAATAGAAAATATTTTATAAACGGGTGAAAATTTGAACAAGATATAAAAATATATATTCATATATCTATATATATAAAGGAGAAAAGCGACTCACTGACTGACTGACTGACTGACTGATTGACTGACTGACTGACTGACTGACTGACTAATCACGAAATCTCTGGAACTATTCAACCTACAGACTTGAAATTTGGTAGACATGTTCCTTTGATAGAGTAGACATCAGCTAAGAAAGGATTTTCCGAAATTCGAAACGCAAGGGGCGTTACGGGGGGTTAAGGGCTTTAATAATAATTGTTTCCATGTTTAAACTACTTGATGTACAATCTTGAAATTGGGTAAGCGGATTCCTTTCAGAGAGTAGAGATCCGCTACAAAATGAGTTTGCTGAAAATCGACCCCCAAGTGGCGTTGCAGGGGCTTAGGGGGCGTTAGAGATAATTATTTACATTTTTAAACTATTTGACGCACTATCTTTAAATTTGATATATAGATTCCTTTCGTAGAATAATGATCAGTTACAAAACGGGTTTTGTGAAAACAGACTTCTAAGTGGCGTTGCGGGGGATTAAGGGGCGTAATAGATAAATATATCCGTTTTTAAACTACTTCACCTACCTGCTTGAAAATTGGTAGGTAAGTTTCTTTCCTGGAGTAAATATCCGCTACAAAATGGGTTTTGGGAAAATTGACCCCCAAGGGGTGTTGCGGGGGCGGGGGTTTAAGGGGCGTTATAAATTCCTATTTTTAAGTTATTAGACGTACAGTCTTGAAACTTAGTAAGCAGATTCCTCTCATAGGGTAGAGATACGCTAAAAATGGGTTTCGTGAAAATTGCCCCCAAGTGGCGTTGAGGGGACTTAAGGGCGTTATAGATAATTATTTCCATTTTTAAACTATTAGACGCACAGTCTTTATATTTTATAAAGAGATTTCTTTCATAGAGTAGAGATCAGCTATAAGAAGGTTTTGTGAAAACAGACCTCTAAGTGGCGTTGCAGGGGAATAAATGGCGTAAGAGATAAATATTTTCGTTTTTAAACTATTTGACCTACCTGCTTGAAAATTGGTAGGAATGTTTCTTTCATGGAGTAAATATCCACTACAAAACGGGTTTGGAGAAAATTGATCCCCAAGGGGTGTTGCAGGGGGTTAAGGGCAGATATAAATAATTATTTCTTTTTTTTAAACTATTAGACTCACAGTCTTGAAATTTGGTTAGCAGATTCCTCTCATAGGATAGAAATACACTGCAAAATGTGTTTTGTGAAAATTGACCCCTAGGTGGTGTTGCGGAGGTTCAAGGGGAGTTATTGATAATTTTTTTGCATTTTTAATTAATTGGACGCACAGTCTTCAAATTTTGATAAGCAGATTCCTTTCATAGAGTGCAATTCCCCTACAAATGGGTTTTGTGAAAACAGACCCAGAAGTGGCGTTGCGGGGGCTCAAGTGGCGTTATAGACAATTATCCCCATTTTTAAACTGTTAGACGTACAGTCTTGAAATTTGATAAGCAGATTCCTTTCGTAAAGTAGAGAACCGCTACAAAATGGGTTTCGCGAATATCAACTACCAAGTTTAATTTCGGGAGATTAAGAGGCGTAATCAATAAATATTTCCATTTTTAAACTACTTGATCATCCTGCTTGAAAATTGGTAGGCATGTTCCTTTCATGAAATAGAGTTCCTCTAACAAAGAGTAAAATGAAAATTGACCCCTAAAGATGTTTGCGAGGGGTCAAGAGGAGTTACAGAAACAAATTCCTGTTTTTAATTGTTAGACCCATATACTTGAAATTTTTTAAGCATGTTTTTTTTGTTGAATAGGGATCCACTAAGAATAAATTTTAAGCAAATCAAGTTCTGGGGGGTTGCAGGGGGTGACTGGGACGTATTGACAAAAAAATTACTTTTTTCGAGCTACAAGGACTATAATAATGAAATTTGGTTTGCATTTTTCTTTTGTTGAATTGAAATCCGCTAAGAGCGGTAATTTTGGAAAACGGCTCTCAACGGGATTACGGGGATATTTATAGTAAAACTTTTGCTTTTTTCTGTTAGATTTAGACTTGAAATTTGGCTTGCATGTTCAATTTACGGAGTAGAGATCCACCGAAAATTGGTTTTGCGGGAATCCACTTGGTTTTTGAGTTACGAAAGAGCAAACATCATTCTATGCTTCAATTTTAGAGATTTTTTAGAAAATACAAATTAGATGAGTTCTGCTCTTTTTTTTTATCAACAGGTGACAGTTACAGGTATAAGTATATTTTTCAATTCAATCGAATTCTTAATGCTAGGACTTAGATATCAATAATTTATACATATATATAAGCAGTAAAAATTTATAAAATATCATGAAATACCCTGCGAAGCGGGCGGGTAACAGCTAGTATGTATATATATAGGGAGAGAGGGAGCTAATAGTGGAAATGGATAAAAACAGCAGTAATCAATAGTTGAGAGTTTCGTAATTTTGTACCATGTACTTGTAAGCTGAACTCTAGATTTATAGGAAATTACGAGACATGGTACGAAATCAAATAGTAATAATTTCATTGTACCTTAATATTCTAAAATTTAGTAAATGTACATATGTACTCAATGCAAATCTTTCAAGGAAAAAAAAAAAATAATACATTTCAAAATGAATGGCATGCCAAATCGCAGCAACTATAGAAATAATTCATTAATATCTTAGACAAAGTATTTGCCGAAGTTATCGCATCAATTATTTAAAGTTTTAATATTGTTTTAATTCTATAAAACTAATTATTTTTGTTTTATGATGCCAACAACAAAAGTTATTAGTGAGTCTAAAAGAAGGCAGATCGTTCCTATGCGACAAAATGGTGAGAAAGTAACTTAAATTTAGAAACAACTCAGAATATCAAACAAAAGCATAAAAATGATATATAAAGCCAATTTGATTGAAGGTAGCACAAAAACATCATCATCTAGTGGACACAGGATAAGCAAATAACAAAACGGCTGAGAGGAATTTGAAGCGGATTGTGTGAAGAAAAATAGAGAAAGCAGACAATTGATATCTATACAAATTACAAAGGAGTTCATTTTAAACTCGGTAATAAAATAACTCTCACAGCTAAATACGAAGAAACTCAGTAAGGAAGTCGATGGCCAACAAGAAATCCTTACTTATTAGCTTTAAATCGAAAACGACATTATGCTTGGGCTAAAGAATACAAAATCCAGGACGTAGAAATGTAATTAAAATATTTATATGGACCAATGAGAGCCATTTTATATTTTTTACAAATGATAGCAGACAAAGGATTCATCAGAAACAACATGAAGCTCTTCATCCAGATTGCATACAATCAGTCATGCAGGCAGGCGGCTTGCGATTAAAGCTCTGGGGAGCATTCGATTGGAATGGAATCAGTCCCTTTTTTCTATAAAGGGTTGCAGAACTAGAAAGGCAAATGTTGCAAAACCATTAATAGAAGATTGTTATCTTGATAGTGATGGAATATATCAGGAGGACAATACTACTACTCATCGTTCTAAAACCGTACAGACTTATTCTATTTATTTATCCAACGTCTGTGCTTGGCTTCTTGACCATTTGACGCCGAGCCTCCCAGTAACGACTAACGCTGTCGTCAGTCGGGTATTCATCGTGTCCAGTGTATTGGAGCAGGGGGTCTCCATCCATTCTGGCATGGCCACAGAGTGGGCAGGCCTCGTCAGCAGCCAGGCCAAGCCAGTGGAGGTGTGCTCCCAAACAGCCATGACTGGTGGTCAGGTGAAAGCGGGCAACAGCCTCGGCTCTCTCCAGGTGCCTCGGGATTGGACCCACAGTGGTCAGAGTTTCCAAGGCTTTCCAATGCTATTGGTGTTTTGGGGTTACCTTAGTATTTTTGTCTATGAATGTAGAAATAGTGCTCTTTGCTCTTCTGAGAATCAAGGGGACTTCCGGTTGAGATGACTTTGCTCCCTGCTTGGATTTTTGGTCGGCCCTCTAATTGCCGGGGATTACAAGACTCGGAAAACGGTGATTACTGTTAAACATTTAGCACCACCTAGGGAGCACGTGTAGCTTGAAAAATGTCACGGATGCGTGTAACTTTACTCCTCCATACAGACTTGGTTTAACCCAAACCATGATTTATTTTATCATATGAAATGACCTTCAAAAATTCAAATATTAGTGTAACCGAAACCTGTGGGATCAACTTCAAAGGCATTTAATAGAGTCGAATAACAGTCCAACAAATGTAAAAAAACTAGAAATATTACTTCATAAAGCATGTTCTGAAATCACTGTTGAAACATATCAGAATCTTTTTGCATCGGTACCATGATGAATTGGTGGCCGCGGTAGCCAAGTGGTCTAGGCATCGGATCATGACTAGCATGTCATGAGTTCGATCCCAGTACCACTGAAGACCTGTCGTGTAGGGGCGCGATGCACGTTAAATCTGTCGAGAACTCAAACGTCCTCCGTTCGTGTGCTGTGGTAGTAAGGAGAGAGGGGTGCCAGCTCAGGTGTCATCCACATCACTTGACCATGGTTCAAAAATACGCGGACCGTCCCCAAAAGCCCTCGTGTAGCTAAACAGTGCGACGTTAATATTCACTCACTCACTCACCATGAGGAATTGATGCTCTATACAAAGCAAAAGGCGGAAGCATCTAAAACTAGATGAGGAGGCAAGTCATTTGGCCAGTATGTTTATATTACAGTTTGTAAATAATGCAATATCACTGAAGAATCACTCAAGTAAGTTGAAATTGATAGCAAATACAAATTATGGCAAGTGCTCTGCAAACTGTTTCCTTTATCAGGCCCTTTTAAAATAATACATTTCTTCAAGATCAACTCCCCTCTTTCTACATTTTTCTTATAATGTACAATATATAATACAACCATATTTGTAGTTGAACAAAAAACACCTTAAAGATAACAATTTAACAAGAGTATAAACATAAAATGAGGGAAAACGGGTTTGTTCCATTGAGGCGTCTCTGGTAAAAATCGCACTCAACTGTGAAGAGTTTAAATGACGAGTTGCAACCTGGACCTGTTCTTCCTGCTACCGAAATACGAGATTGACCAGAATACAGTCTGGTCGACAGTTAGACTTCTGATAGATCTTTCGGTCAAGTCATAACTGACCCACCATTTCTAGGGGTAGTTCTATTGTGGCACTATTCAAACACCACTGAGATACCATGAACTTGAGTCAGCTGGTAATAAATTGACAGTTCTGATTGTATTGTCTATGCGACATCCTACTTCAAATAATCTGCTAATTTGTAACTTAATTTAGTTATATTAACAATATGGAATTCTATATAAAATTATTATTTGAAATATTGTTGCTAGTCCTTTTATATGATGAGCTATTAAACTAATTAGGTTCCTTTTACAATATCTCTACAAGACGTATATGTTTCTTTTTTTATATAATGGTATTTCGTTTTCGATATATGGTTCTTACCTCCCTATGCAAACCTATACTGTGCTATCGCCGAGGTTGAGAACCTATCCCTATGATAAGAATTGAGGATAATATTTCTAAATTAACCATGGCGCCAAGAAGTTTCACAGTCCGGTTGTATTTTTGGTGCTGTATTCTAGCAGATTCAAGTTTTCTAAAAATGATTAAGATTTGATTCATCTCAGGATCAGCTTTTGTTGTCAACAAGATCAGCTTCTTGCTTAGCCTTTCTTTTGACTGGATATTTCACTCACTGAACAGAGAGTTCCGGGTTTCATCTCAATCTCGTTTTTCTCGTCTCTTAACGGATACAAAGGAACTTTGGATAGGGACAGAAGCGATATGGAATACTCTTCCTCAAGAAAAAGTTCAAATTCGAATTGATGTGATTGAAACATGAAGTGTTTCATACCAACTTCCAACCTGCAATATAATGAAGTATGCATGCAATATGATGTCGATGCTATTTATGCATAGATGTATATATGCATATATATATATATATATTATGCATAGATGTTTGTATGCATATATATATGCATGCATATACGCATATATATATATATGAAAATAGACGTGGCCGGTGAAAGGTATTTCTTTATATGGTTACTATTAATATGGTTGATGTTGCATATTTACTATTATTGAGAAGGCAGTCTTGATGTTATTATACTAGTTTATTCCACATCCTGAACACATAAAACATTACAAGGACGACACACACACACACACAAATACACAAACACAAACTAAGCTGCAGACGGCTACATGTTGAAGGCAGGCAGACAAATACAGAAGAGACAGAGAGTTGGTCTCCAGGAATCTCAGTACTTATAGGCAGCTTATATCACATGATCTGAGTGGGTGGATAGGTGTAGTTTAAAGTACTCTCGTTAGGCGGCTGGTGAACTTATTACTAAAACGTTGGTCCTGAAGGGATGGAGCATAGCTAATTAAAAGTTAAGAATAATTAATGGGGATTATTACACACACACACACATAATATATATATATATATATATATATGCAGGTGTTATCCGTTTGAATATACAGCCATAAAGTAAAATTAGTTGTCAAAATTAAGATAATAAGAAACTAAAAGCATATCATTGTTTTGGTAATTAACTCAATAAATATAAATCCATTTAACTGTAAAGAAATAAGATATTCTGAGATTATTATTCAAATATTCACAAATTATTTTCTCGAAATAACTTGTTCAATACACATGAAAATTAATTTCATCAAAAATTATTTGTGGAATAGAAAGAAGATTAAAAAACGTTTAATCATAAGTCCAACGAAAACTATCCATATAATTTTTTCACAAATTAATTACAGAAATCTTTAACCAAGTCAAAGATTTCATCGCCTCGGTTTAGAATTATTTTTATATTAATTTTTATCCCTTGTTCCTCAAACAGACCTTAAAAATTTCAAATGATCAGTTCTTAAACAAACTTATCGGTGAAAGATGAAATCTAATCCCTTGCGTGAAGGGCTTCGACCGGAAATTTAATCTAGTGTTAATCTTCGGATGCCATCCGGTTCGTTCAGAGAGTATCTTTACAAAATTTCTTGGGATAGAAATGCATATAGAGAGGTTTTGGGATTTGGAAATCGATTTTAATCGGAAATAGATGATCCCGTCTCAGAGAAATCTTATTGAAGTATTTGAATAAAATGGAAACGTACTCAATAGGATATAAATAGAAAATTTTCTTTTTTCAATGAAAGAATAACAAATTTAAAAAGTTCCTGGTAATATTATTTACAGCGAAGCAGTATCGTAAATTTTAAGCAGAAGATAGTAAATTTGTTTTCCAGGAAATGTGACTATCCAAGCATTCAAAATGCAAACCTTTATGTTAGTTAAGTGAATTTTCTGGAAAAGGTTTTATTGAATGCTCTGTTGTTGCTTAAAAGCTATTGGGTTGGTGCACATGAAATATCAGATTTTTAAGTTAACAGAGACGTTAAAAGGCTTCAAAGTTTGCATTTTTTTATTATACAAGGGGCGATCAAATGAAAAGGTACGAAACGACATAAAAATGAAACAGTTAAATATTTGCATATTCCGCCAAGGAGAATGTAGCGAGACATCCGGGATGGCCATTGGAGACTCTGACTGGGATCGGATCATGCGCGGGTGCCCGCATGCGCAAGAGAGAGCAAAGGCTCTTATAAAAAGCGGCGTCCAAATGATGCGAGCACAGAATTACTCGAGCACAGAAAAAGCATTAACTCCGATGTGTACTGTGAGACACTCCGACGCCTACGCAGGTCCATCAAGAACAAAAGACCGGGGCTGCTCACGGAGGGTGTGGTTCTGCTCCATGATAACGCGCGTCCACACGTCTCCAGAGTCACACAAATGGAACTGGACAAGTTCCAATGGGAGACGTTGGACCATCCGTCCTACAGTCCGGACATGTCACCCTGCGATTTCCATGTGTTTGGTCCACTGAAGAAACACCTGAAAGGAAAGCGCTTCAACTCGAACGACGTACTCAAGGACACTGTGAAGGACTGGTCTCGTCACAGCCACAGAATTCTGTAAAGGAATCATGCGGCTTGTTCATCAGTGGATCGTGTGCTGAGCCTATGGTGTATATTTTGAATAAAGTCTATATTTGTACCCACCGTGTCGTTTCGTACCTTTTCATTTGATCACCCCTTGTACTTATAAAAAATAGGCGCCTACATCCATAAATGCATTATTTAGGAGAATTCCATAAATTGAAAGCTGGACAAATTAAATTTGAAATTGGAAGCAAATGTGATTTTACTATGTGATTCGGGTGCACTTTCTTCCAAATTCTTTTATATATAATATGTATTGTAAAAAACTAATTTTTCCATACAAGGAATGTAATTTTTCTGTATTATACGTTCAAATTTATTGAAAATTTTACATTTTTTGTGCAAATTTTACGGAAAATTTAAATGATTAGTTACAAAATTTTAAAATAAAATTTTGTTTTTTTGAAATGTTAATTATGTCTAGTTTTGCATTTGTAAATACTCAATGTGTAGTTCTTAAATTATAAATCAACTGGATATAGTACAAAGTGGATCTTGAGGATTATTTTAAATTAAATACACAACCTTCAAAATAGACATTTCGTCTTTCCTAACTGGTTATTGTTAACATTTGAATGCTCATTAACAACTCTATATCTTAATAACTGTTGGTTTTGCTTTAAAATATATAAGTATTCTTACGTATGAGTAGAAAAATAGAGATTCTTTTGTTATATTTTTTTAAAAACAGAGCTTCATTTAAATTAGACATCAAATTATTTTTTAAATTCATCAAAGGCATTTTCTTTATGAATTTTTATAAAAGTAAATATATGTGTAAGGAATTCTGTAATATCCTGTAATGATGAAATTTAAGTTGAAGTAAAAATTCTAAACTTTATAGACATAAAACTTTGGTATTATAAATGGAAGAAGGTATGAATCGTTGATAACACGGGTTGACGAAGTAGGGAAAGAGTAATTAAAAATGCTTCTAAATAAATATAGAATATTAAACTTACAATTAAAATACTGAGAAATGAAGCAAAATAATCCTACTAATTATGGCATGGCTTTATATTGTATTAAACATATTATTTTACGATTTATAGATAAAATTATCTTTATTTGCAATTTTCTTAAATTTTTTTGGTGATTCCGGTACACTTTTCTCAAAATCTGCTTTACCTGTAGTGCTGATATTTTCCGTATTATAAGATCGACAAATTTTCCATAAAGCGAATACACTTTTGTTCAAATAAACATTCACAAATTTTAGATATAGCACAATTTTTGCATAAAATTCAAAGGAAATTTGAACCACTAAATTTAAAATAATTTATGACTTTATTTTTTAAAACTTCATTTCATTCATTTTATGGATTGTTATGTTTGCAATTTATCCCTAATTTTTCAATCCTGCTTGCCTCTAAAGGTCAATAATCTCAATCAATCTTTGTTTTTAAAGAATTTTGAACTCTCTAGAATTCAAGGAATTTTTCTTATAAATCTGAAGAGTGTAAATAGCAATTCAAATAAGTGATAAAAAATAATAAACCTATCGTCGCCAGTATGTCTAATTTATGTGGGAAGGGGGGCGATTATGTGAGAATCAACGGCGTCACTATGTCGTCTCCGTAGACAGAATAAAAATAAAAAAGACAAGGTTTACAATGAACACAGCACACTTCATCACTTTTAGTTAAATCTTATCAATACTGCTCCATTTGAAAGTATTATTGAAATTTCTTCCGATAATCTCTTGAAAAAGCAAAGGAAATCCTGTCTGGGAACTATTAGAGGTTAAAGGCACATAGATTTGTCATCAACATCTGACAAAGTACGGGGGATAACGTAGCTTTTACTCATAAAAAAAATAAGAAAATTGCACGCAATTTGTATTAGAAAAGTAAGGAATATTAGTTTAAAATAGATAACTAACCAAATATACTTTTTGAAAACTGTACTTAATTGTTGTTCATATATAAAAGTTTTCCTATTTACTGTGAAGTTCTTTTTTTTCCCTTTTCACTCCCGCAAATATGTCAAACTATAACTTATTTAGAAATATTTATTTAAATGCGTCTTGAAAAATGAAAATTTAGTGTATGTTTCTACGTAACAAGTTTTCCTATGATTGAAAATGTGATATTTGCCATTCAATTTACTTCGAAAAAATTAATAGCTATGCCCTCTTGAAGAGCAAAAACTTCCAAAATTAAAGCACGTCCAAATAATTAAAATATTTTACAAATCTATATCCTTTAATTATCCCCAATTTATAAATACGGCATTTACATTTTGTAGAAAATCGTGAAAATTAAGATCTGGGGAAAGTGGTGGCCGTAACACAAAGAAGTAATGAGAATAGTTTGATCGTGAAGTGGAAAAGCTGTCCCTTATATACTCATGCGCTTCCTGTACTCTTGAATTGCTAAGATAATTTTTATGCACATAAGTTTTAGTAGAAATATTACTTACCGTAAAATACGGCGTATAACGTGCACCGCCGTATAACGCGTACGTATACTTTTAAGCTGAAATTTTTATTTTCACGTATATTCGCCGTATAAGGCGTACCTTTTTTTTAACGAAGAAACCTAAAATGTACGTGAGCACTGCTTTTATGTTTTGAAGTCATTGTTCGAGGTATTATTCCAAGATTTAGAAAAAATTTATTATACTTCGAAAACTACATCCCTTTAAGTTCATAAGGAATGACATTTTTTTTTAAAGAAACAGTATTATGATCTATGTAGAAGTCAAATTTTTTCTGTGCTCAACTTTTTTTTAATTGTTAAAGCTCTCATTTTTGTACCCGGTGTGCAACGCGGATCCGTACATTTGGATCTTATTTTCTGTTTTAAAAGTGCGCGTTATACGCCAGATTTTGCGGTAATATTATTTTAAATAACCCAGAAATAGAGTAATTTAAAATTTTAAATGAGTTAAATCAAATACAAATGTTTGAAAATTTTTGTTTGTGGGATTCTAATAAAAATGTATAAATTAATTTATAATTTCATATATTAATTTATTAATTAATTTAATTACATATATTAATTTATTTAAAAAATAACAAAAACGCAATTTTTATTTCAATGTTCGTTTGGATTTAAAATGTATAAATAATTCTACTTATGTCACGTGATAATAAAATGATGCAAGAGCATAGCCGAAAAAATTGACAACTGATAAAATAGTTTCCTATTTTTCAATAAGCGTTTTTATCGTAGTTTCAAATGTGATTACTTTCCAAATCAGAATAAAGAAAAGTAGATTTTTTGTAAGAAGGGGAAAAGCAAAGAAATTTTAACTCAAATTTCTTCACGCCCAGTTTTCGACACTTCTTGAGAATGCAAATAATATCAATCTATTTTGCAATATCTGTTGCTATGAATGAACGAATTCGTTTTTCGATCACATCAAAGTGAGTAATCATGTAATTCGCTATTTTAAATTAGTATAGACACCTATTCTCTTTATGAGATGCTTTATCAGACGAGATATTGAATCCAAGAAAAATTGCTCTCAATATACGTAATAATAATAATCGCCATTTCATTTGTTTGCGCTCTTATTTGAAAATACCAATAAAGCAATCTTTTTCCAATAACTAGATGAAATATGATAAATTATCTAATTTAGAAATATATGAAAATTTGACTCTATACATTTATAATTCCTTTCTTTATTAAAGGGGTTCTTTCATACAAAAGGGACTTCATCATGTATCAGATGTTCCAATTTAAAATATTTGTAAGTTGATTTTTTCTGAATATTCTGTACTTTATTGAACTTATAGTTTAATACAAAATTTCAGACATAAATATATCAAATGCTTAGTTATACCTTTTAAATCCTTTCCCCTCCCCTTTTTTTCTTAAAAAAAAAAGGTTAACATATTATTTAGAACAAAGTTTCAACACAGTTCTAAATTGAATTTTTATGTTCATTTGGAGACGCACCTAGTTTCTAATGGAATGATGTTGTTTATTAGATCAGGGTTCGTGTATTTAATGCAAGCAGTCGCAAAGAGTTAGGCAGTTCTTCAGGAGTGATAAAAATTTGGTGTCGAAAAACAATCCTTGAAATACAGCAGCTATATTCGCAAAATAAATCTCAGACACCTTCTACGGCGCTCAAACACAACAATTAGTGTCTAAAATACAAGTATGTAAAAGATATTTAGAAGCACTCGCTCATCCTACACAATAGCCAAAGAAATCACTAATCGATAATAGACTCTTCAGGTCAGATCAAAACAACTCATCAACGGTCAAAACAAGACTAACTCAGTTCTGGCGAGTGACTCCCTATATATAGGAAAATTCCGCTTGCGTCATAGATCGTGATATTAGATTTCTAACGTAATTTCCAGAAGAATCGATGGGGTCACAAACTCGCCAAAAATGGTCATCAAATCGCCAAAATGATCGCCAACTTGGCTCTATCGGCAACTTTCCATTGAATCGCCACTATAATGTAAACAACAGCACTGCTTGAGAATATTACAATTTTAACATTAAATAAATACAGCATAGAATAATATAAATGCATCACGCATCAAGATTTCTCCTCTTTTTAGTATTCTTTTCACAAAGTTCGTACCAATAGTTTTATTTTTTGGCAATATGTTGGATGGGTGAGAGTTATTTAACAATCGAAACTGAAACTTTCATAACACGAATTTGATATAATACACACGATCATATTGGATGAAATTAATTAAAATATTTCGTATACCCATACAATAAAATTATTTTAGTTTGAACAAAAATGTTAACTATTATTTCGTGTCACATAAAAAGAATTAATATGTTTACGTACACATCATACAAATTTTTAGATTAATTTTAAAATAGTATTACTATAATTATAGTACTTATTAATAAAACTTTTTAATATAGTTTAAATAATTTAAGCTCAGTTTCTTTAAAGGAAGGACAGTAATACATCATATTCTGTTTGAAGCTCATTTCTCGCAATGTAATAGATATTAAAAGTTTTCATAATTCAATTCCAAATATTTGAGCTCTGTGTTACATTATTATATACTATATTTTCTTTTCATAAAATTAAATGATGTGGGTAGTATTTTTTCAAATGTATTTATCTATCTATTGTAATGATGTGTTTCGTTATGTAACAAGTAATATAAATTATTATTTTTTTTAAGTCAAAAGCAACAAAGGTCAAAAAAGAAAAAAAATATATTAGCTACTTTTATTAAATAGTTCAATTGATATAAATATGTATATAAATATGACAGAATAAAAATATTAAATGACAAAGCAGAAAGCGATTTTCCTTTTTCCTTTCTATAAGTGGTGTTGGACTTATTTTGTTTGTTACTATTTATTCATTAGTTAAATTTAACTATACTAATAATATAGTATGATAAAAAGAAATCACATTCTCAGAAATTAGGTCATCCCAGGTGGAATTTGAACCCACGATCTATGGATTAGAAGTCTAACACGCTATCCATTGCACTACAGGGACACAGCAAGTGATTTTCTTTTTTATATATGGTTAAAATATTTTTGTTTTTTATTATTTATTCATTAATTATATAGAATTAAAGAATTAATATTTGAAAAACTGTATTAACATCAAGTGTCAGCCAATACAAGTTTTAAAATATGCATTTGAACTTGAGTGAACAAATAAAAAGTATTTTATCAAAGATTGAAAATTTGAATATATATATATATATATGTAATAATCCCATTAATTATTCTCAATAACTTTTAATTACCTTTGGTCCATCCCTTCAGGACCAACGTTTTAGTAATAAGTTAACCAGCCGCCTAACGGGAGGATTTTAAACTACACCCATCCACCCACTCAGATCATGTGATTTAAGCTGTCTATAAATACCGAGACTCCTGGAGACCGACTCTCTTTCGCTTCTGTATTTTGTCTGCGTCAACATGTAGCCGGCTGTAGCTTGTTTTGTGCTTTGTGTATGTGTTGTGTGTGTTTATTTGTGATTTCTTCTATCTGTGTCTCTTCATGTTCAGTGTACAATAAACAAGATTAACCTCAAGTCTGCCTCACCAATCTCATTTGAAGAAATCCATTCCATCGGCCACGTGTTATTTCATATATATATATATATATATGTCGTGGTTTTTTTTAGTGAACTTCAAGACATTTTGATTTAAGCGTCTTTATTCCATGAGATCATTTTGTAATCTGTCTGTAAGAGAGAGAGACGGACACGTGTTAACCATATGAATAGGAGAAGCCATATGCTCTTCAAGTACGCTTCTGATTCAAGAGGTATACTTGAGAATTTAAGCGTGACATATATGTAATAAAAATTAATGGTAGGAGCGGCGAAGATGTTTAAAAGCCATGTGTTATATTTTTCCGAACTGGGTATAAATTTAATACTTGAAGATGTAACGGAAGATAAAAGTTAAAGTAGACTAGCGATTTAGTTTGAGATCTAATTTAATTATCCTTACATATATATATATATACTGGTGTCCAAAAGTTAAGCATAAATCGTAAAATGCAAAAACATGGATTAAATATTCGTAAAATTATTCCAAGTTTCTTGCGGATATAATTATGGTGAACAAGAAACATTGGTTTTATTCAAAACTTTTCAGTCGACTACGTCCTGCGCGAAACACCGGCGCATGTCGGAACGCGGAGAAACCGATTCACGCAGAATAGGCAGTTCAGACAAGTTTCGTGCAACTGCTGTGCGAAGGAACGTTGTTTACCATCAAACAAGGTGAATGATGGCACAAAGACGCCAATTGGACATGTTTACGAAAGAAAGAATCGTTGGAATGCTGGAATTCTCACGATCACAAGCCGAAGTGTCTCGAATTCTGAATGTGGACCAGTCTGTGATCTCAAGACTGTGGCAGAGGTTCCAAAGAACGGGAGATGTTACCCGACAACCACTATCAGATCGACCAAGAGTCATAACCCCTCGCCAAGACCGATATCTGGTAATAAGTGATCGACGTCAGAGGGACAGTACTGTCAGAGCACTGGGTTCGGCGCTCACGGTCGCCACAGGAATACGAATTTCGAGACAAACTGTTTACAGGAGACTCAATCATGCTGGCCTGTATGCCAGAAGAGCAGCAGTTTGCTTTCCCCTCACGTCTGCGCATAAACGCGCTCGTTTGAACTGGAGTTTAAAATATCAACATTGGAGTGTGGGAGAGTGGGTCAATGTGATGTTCAGTGACGAGTCCCGGTTTAGTCTGAGTAGTGATTCTCGGCGGGTAACGATATGGAGAGAACGTGGAACACGTTTTGCACCAAGAAACATAACGGAAAGTTGTCATTTTCCATCAAGGGGAGTAATGGTATGGCAGGCATCATGATGGACGGCCGCACAGACTCCATTTATTTGACAAGGGGTCTGTGACTGCTCAAAGATACAGAGACGAAGTTCTTGAGCCTCATGTTCGCTTGTTTCGAGGTGCTGAAGGTCCTGACTTCATGGATGTTCATGCGCCATGTCACCGAGCGGTGCTGATTGATGACTTCTTTGAAACGGAAAACATCCAGCGCATGTCGTGCCTGCGAACTCCCCTGATTTAAATCCTATCGAGCATGTATGGGATATGCTCGGGAGACAAATTGCAGCCCTTTCGCACCCACCAAGCTCCGTTACAGAACTGAAGAGAGCTCTCCAAGAAGCTTGGAACCGTTTGAGCCCACAACTCATTCATCATCTTATAGCAAGTATGGTAAGTTGCTGTGTAGCGTGCCTGGCTGTCAGAGGTGACCACACGCCTTACTAAACTGCAGCATCAGTATTTTATTTAATGTTTTCTTTCATTTTTTCTTTAAAGTGTGAATCCTTCATATGCTCAGTTTTCTTTCAAACTGCTACTTTGGATAATAAAATTAATTCTTATCATTCTTTTGATTTGCTTCCTTATTTGATAACCATTTTACACTCGCATGTCACGTTTCCCGCCATTCAGATTTACAGTTTCTTCTTTATTCACATAATTATCAATTATGCTTAACTTTTGGACACCAGTGTATATATATGGAGAATTTGAATAGTAGGAATTGAAAAAACAGGCCGCTTTCTGATATAGACAGCAGTTATATCAACGTTGCGGTATAAGGCTACACGAAGTCTATTGACATAATTTTGAACCTCGGTTAAGTGACACAGACACGATACCCAAATCTTATTTATTTTTATACAAAAATTTGCTGATGCGACAATAGATTTTATCTTCGAAAATACTATTCTCTCTCTGCAGCTTTTTAATACTTCCTTTTTTTCCTTTTCTGTTGCGTTCATTAGAATGGGAAAAAAGCAAATTTATTTAACAACTCCTAAAAAAAATTCAAACACAGGTAAAGTAGTTTCCGATACCGGTCTGATTTTATTTATTCAAAAACCTGTGTTTCGTAATTTTTTTTTTTTTTTGCTTAAATATTTTTACGAATTCCTTTTGAAACGGAATACAAATGTTTTATTTCAATGTTTCGTTGGTATCCGCTTTTTAAATCTGCTTCACATTCTTTTTCTTAAAGCAGAAGTGAAATATTTTCTTTAGAATTCAAGTTTCATATATAATATCGAGACACACAATGGCGGTAAAAAAAGAATACTCTGGTATCCGCTTCAAAGAATACATATTAAAAAAAAAAAAAAAAAAAAAAAAAAATAAATTTAAATAAAACTGCATACATATAGTTTAAAATTTATCATTCAAAACAACGTAAACAATTCAAAATTCTCGTTCTATTAATCTTAAGTGGAAAACTGGATTTTAAGATTAATATTGATACATTAAAGAGGTTTAAATTAAAGAAAATAACTGGCATACAATCCTAAATTAATGAAATAGATAAAAAAAATTCAGTTTTATTTATGAATCGTTTATTAATGTCACATTGAGAAACAACTAGAGTTTTACCTGGAGAATTTGTAATTTCAACCTCCACGCGCGAGAACGGGGTGACTGAGACTGAATAGATTGAATGAGCATCAGCTTCTCTACATGGCAGGTACATGCCATTATCAAACCTCTTTTGCAACAGTATCAGTCACAAAGTAGGAGCTCGTTAAAACGCACGTTCCCGACAACGCAAGACAAACAAAATTTTGATTTTTGAAGGAGCATTATTTTTAAAAACAAAAAGACTCTATAAAAAAAAAAAATTGTGCCACACAATCTATATACTTTTCTTAATGTACTAGAACAGAGGTTCCCCAAACTTTTTTGTCTCATAAACCCATTGCCATGTTTTTCAGTTTTGTGTAGATACCTAATATTGAATTTTTGCAAATTTATCAAAAATGTCTTTTTAACAGCTGGTTCTCTACTTACTTAAAAATTTTTAAATTTCTAACTGTAGTGTTGTGTCTAAAACTTAAGAAACGCATGTTAATTAAATTAAAATGTAATTTATATGTAAAATGTTGAATAAAATAACTAAGCAACAAACAAATGCTTTTAATGATAGTAATAAATCTGGTGTGTCTATAACAATTTTTCAGCATTTAGCATTAATCTTGCCAGATTCAACCATACATCTCCTTGACTTATTTTATTGTCCAGAGAGTTTCCTTTTCCTTCCTTTTTTCTACTGTAGTATTTATAGCCATAGTCAAAGCATTCTCAAACTCAGTTTTAAACTTTGATTGAATAGCATTTAAATGTTCAAAGTAGGTTAAAACGTCTATTCCCTGGCAGATTATCTGTGACAAATTGAGAAACTGGAAAAATTCGTGAAGTCCAATATTATACTCCCTTAGCTTAATTTTCGAAAGAAACGCAGGAATGATGGTTCTTGTTTTAATACAATTTGTGCTGTCACCTTGTAATTGCAAATAAACCTCATTAAATTTAGTAAATGAATCTGTTAAATAGGTAAAGTCTGATTTCCACTTGATTAAATTTTCTTTTGAAATTAAAGTCACGATCTGGTTTAATGAAAGCCACTATAGTAGACCCAAATTTACACCTGATGGACCCCCTAAATTGTTTTTTCGCTGCCGTAGACACCTTACAGGTCGTCATAGACCCCTGGGGGTTGATATAGATCACTTTGAAAATCACTGTACTAGAACATAACATTTTTTAAAAAAAAGTACAATATTTTTAGAGTGAGTGAGTGAATATTAACGTCGCACTATTTAGCTAGTCAAGGGGGATTTTGAGTAATGAACGCTTAAAATAGTGTAAATAATTCATATATAGATGAGTAATACGTTAATATTATTTTCTGTTGTATTTGTTTTATGTAAAAATTGTAATATTCGCAAGCAACACCGTTCCTTACATTATAATGGCGATTCAATGAAAACATAGCGAAATGTTGGTGATAGAGCCAATTTGGCATTATTTTTGGCAACCTGTTGGCAACTTTGTGATTGATTGAGCGGTGCAGAAGTTGGTTTGCTGAAAAACCCACCTGATAGGGAGCTGCAACAAAGAAGGTAGCACAAAAAATCCTTCTCCATAGAAAATACAATTTTCATAGCCAATTTTCATAGTAATCGGTTGAACGGTGTTGGAGTGTGTGTTTGTGTTAAGCGAGTACATATATACAAACATCCCTTTTTTATAGAGAAATAACCATTAATAGAGAACTTATCCAAACCAAATTTCTCCATGCTTGGCGACTACGTCGGCAACTTGGCGATTGATTGAACGGTGCAGAAGTTTTTATATGCTGCAGTGCAACCTGGTAGGGAGATGCAACAAAGAGAATAGCACAAAAAACACATATACATGCCCATTTTCATAGTGAGCGGTTGAACGGTGTTGGAGTATGTGTAGCGATTTCATATATACAAACAGCCATTTATATATATAGGAATTTATAATGATAACAGTTGATTCATCGAGTTAAGCAGAATATTAATATTTCTTTTTAATATAAACACATAGTAGTTTTTAAATGTCTATACCGATCTCATGCATTCTTTTATAGCTTTCTAGAAGTTACATTATTCCTCATACATGGAAGACACTTCTTGTTAAAAAGATCTTAAAGCAGACACTGAAGCCAAAGCTAATTGCAAATAAACTTCTCTTAGAGCAGTTTTGATTAAAATCCAATCAATCTACCCACCCGTCGGAATCGCATCTGAATTGTTTCTATGAAATATGCTACAAAAATCTTACAGATCCCTGTCATTCCTCAAGCGCTATCAGTAGCAACTAAAAAATATTAAAAACAGAAAAATCTTTCTAATGAAAAAAACTTTTACATTAAATAACTTTGTGTCCTCTTACAAACTTTCCCCGAATACCAACTTTTGACAAACTTTGTTCTTTTTTATAAATAACTAGCTGGTACATCCATTATTCGCTCGTTTGATTGAAAAATTAAACAATACAGATTGAAAGATAAAGAAGATTCGAATCAGTTAATTTTACGTGAATTGCATATAAACATATAGCACATTACATATGAACTCATTTCCCCCCTTCTATCTGTCACTGGATGAAAAAAAAGAGATATTTATTTCTTTTTCTGATGGCAAAATTAATTCCTCTTTATTGTGTGTGTGTGTGTATTGATTTTTTCCTTCAATATAGATTTTTTACTTATTTTCACAAAATAATATTATAAGAACTCGCAATCCGTTACCATATTATTTAGTGGGCGATATAAAAAGGTTTAATACACAGTTCGGTTGATTGAAATATATTTTCTAATACTGAAATAGAGGATAATTCTTGATCCTTTTTGTCTGCTTGCCTTTTATTCAAATTGTTTTTGTAGTAAATAAATCTTCATTGTGGGATGACCAGGAGATTTTAAAAGGACTGGATTTTAAATATTCCACATCGTACTGTCAATATATTTTCATAGATTCATAAGAATAAAGAGCATTATGATTTGACCAGTGGCGTAACGTACACCCTACAACCCTCGCATGGCGGGGGCCCAGGATTCCAAAAGGGCCCAAAGTCTATGGTTTTGCAATCCTTTGTAAGATTCTTCGATCCCTAACCCGACATTGCAGGGGGCCCTAATAGTCTTCGTTACGCCACTGGAATTCACTAAATTTACTCTCAAAACAGATCACTTCAAAAGAATTCCGTGACTTGCCTATTACTCTTCTCTTTCGACTGATGATTGTTGGTAATGACCATACGATTTATTCCTAAATCATTACTCTTTACATATTTAAAATCCAGCCGCATCGATTGGTTTGTGTGTGTGTCACCATACTCTTTCATTGAACAAATTACTTCAAGAACCTTTTGTCAAAATGTGCTGCGTTGCGTGATAGTAGTTTAACTATTGCAACTACTAATTACATTCCAACCTGCTAACGACCGATTTTCTAGTAGTCGTCAGTGACCAGTACTCCCCTCTCTTTGAAAACATTTGATCAACATTAATCATTTCCAACTGTCTTTTGAAATAATTCGTTTGAAATATGGAAGGTTTTTATGCAAAGTTATTTGTCAAAATTTTGTCTATTTCTAGTAGTAAATCGGATTTTATAATTATCTTTCAACAACACCATTATACTCAATTTAAAAAATACACAATCTTATAAATATAGATATAATGAATTAGTTATTGTAAGCATTAAATGTAGGCTTTGTCATCTATGTACATTTTAGCTGCTGTTAACAATGAATTGATTTTTTATAATGAGGTAATTTTTACTTCTATTATATATACGTAGCGTAGTCGTGGCCTATTTCTGTTTGTTATTTGTAGTAGATCTGCCGATATATGGTTATTTCTTGATAAACAGAGAACTACTTCTTTGTCGGTTTTAATCGCCCTCTATTCATGGGAACAGGCATATGAAGTTTTCAGTACATTTGTAATAACTAAATATGGACACACAAAAACATAGCAGAAGCAACAAGCAGCAGCGATTTACATGACGAACACAAAGACAAAGAGAGAGAGAGAGCATAAAGGGCTCTGGGCTTATACACTGGCAGTGAAGGTCACGTGACTCCTTTTTAACGGGAGCTGAAATTGGTTGCAAACGCGCGGAAGCGATTAAGATTATCACATTAGTTTTGTACCAAAGAATTAGAAGATACTTTAAAGGAGTTAATTTATGGAGGGAGTCATTGCATATATCAGATAAAACTGTATAACTTCAGGTAAATGCAACACTCCTGAAGGAAGTACAAATAACATGAAATTTACAAATACGCATTAGCGGAGGTGAGATATGCAATGATTAGAATTTCAGCGCAGACACATCACGCATCGCCTGGGGCGCCACCTCAAAGCGCATGGGCTTGAGATTTCGACGATTTCAAGTTCAGCAATTGCTTTTCTTGTGGTTTTTCCAAAACGATCAGTTATGTCTCTAGAAAACAGCGATCAGCTTTTGATCAAGCATCCGAGATCGACAGAGGAAGGATAGTGGCCTACCGATTGTGGATTATCTTCCAGAAAATTGGTAGTCGTGCTGGACGAAACCAAACAACTGTAATGCGGATATTCGCTAAAATGCAGAGGGCATGACGGACCGACGAGGTCGATCGCATCCACCTCAGTACACCATCACTTGAGGACAGGCAATTGTGCGCTTGGCAGTGACATTTCAGTCACATCACGAACCATAGCACAGCACATTGAGTCTGTAACGTAATATTCAGAATCTGCGCGTACCATCGAGGCCGTTTACAGCAGTGGTCTGGTCCAAGACGCCATTTATTGTAGTCTCGCCACCTCTAAGATTATCAACCCCTTCGTTATTACCAATTTGGATGTAGTTGAATTCATAATAAATACTACTTATTTTAATAAATCAATTTTATTTATTGACTCTTTCTAATTAAGAGATTACAATAAATACTATTCAATTTTGGAACAATAAAACACAGTAGAGAATGAGAAGGATCAATAATCATGAACGACGGGAACTTACTTGAGTCTATGCATGACGACGCGCCACCATACTACATTAATTTATACTCTTAATTGGAAACAAATCAAACTAACCTGATTCCTTATGTTATGGCAGGTTCGTTCCATGCTTCTATCTTGATTAGATTCCTTTTAATAGGCGACTTTTCCTGCTGCAGTTCTTTATGAACAAATTTATCCACAACGTGTTACAATAGACTCTTCTCACAACGTCTACTGCTTACACTTGAAAACACTTTCATTTCATTTCATTCTCTATTCTATTCTCTAACCTGCTAAACCCGAAATTATATAAAATATCTCATTTGCATGTTCACGCTTTGGCCCTGCAGAGATTGGTTGAAATAAATAAAATATTAAAGAGTACGAGGAGGTTGTGAAACGCGTACACCCGTCACGCATTTTTCTGGTCTACCCTTTGACGCAGAACCACAGACGCCTCCACCGACAATGGTGCCATGAAAGAAGGATGTATGGCAGAATGGAATAAAGTTGTCTTTACTTGACGAGTCACACATCTGCAAACACCACGATGGTCGGATCTGAGTCTGGAGATTAATTATGGAGAGGATGCTGAACAGCGTTATGCAACGCAACACTCGTTCTGCACCGTATTATGGCGCGGGCGGCATTGGAAATCACTCGCACTCCTCTAGTACGCATTGGTACTTTAAACAGCCAGCGCTACATCTCCGCTAAAAGTTGGTTTCAGTTGTCCTTCCTTACTTGTAGGCTTGCCACAGCCATATTTCAACAGGATAATTATGACTCGCGTGGCGCGCAGCATTGTCCAAAGGTCTTCGTCAATCACCAGATTGAATTGTTTCGGCTGCCTGCCTCCGGATCTTTCGCTGATAGAAACATGCGGTCCAAGGTTTCTCAACAATTGGACCCAGATACCCCCAGCTGCCACCAGATCAACTTTGGCAACGTGTGGAAGTTGCCTTCGGTCTGTTGCACCTACACATCCAAAGTCTCTTTGGAATTAATGCCGAGTGTGGCAGCGGTGATTCCAAATAAATGGCGGCTACTCTGGCTACTTGATTCTGCAGGAACCAGTTACTCACAGAAGCCTATACATTTAATAATTTGGCTACTTGGTCAATATGTTATCTACAAAATAAATTTTGTTGTGCAACTTCTTTGTCTTCTTGGTGCTACTTACGGTATTGGGCAGTGTATATTAGGCAAGTTTTGGTATTTTAATTAGGTTTAAATTTAAGGTAAGTGTTTTTTGAATTTGTTTGCTTAATTGTATCTTTGCAACAATTTCCATTTATGTAGTATTCCTTCATATTTTCTACTGTTTCATTTCTTCATACAGTTTGTTAAAACATGTAAATTTTACGTCTAAGTGTTTATTTAAAGTAGTCGTTTGTATTCTTCCATTTTTCATGTACAATTATATGAAAATGCTCTGCTGAAATGGAAGGTTGGGGTTGGGATCTTATAGAGTAAGCTTAACCCTACTTTACAGATCTAAGACAGTAGCCGCTTTAAAAAAGTAATTTTAATTTTTTGTAGTGAATTTTCTTCGCATATTGTGCGTGTTTTTTATATTTCTCAATTTAAGAAATTTAGTATTCTCTGATTTGCGGGATATTTAATTTATCTATCATTTCTTTGCTTTATTACATTGATTTATATATATTTGTGCAATCTCAGTATTTTTGTCTGGCATTTGTATGTATTTTATATTTGCTTTTGTGGGATAACTTTCTTGTTCATGCTCTAAATAAACATTTTATAATACTATATAGATATTTATGAATAAATAATGAAGTGTTATCTTATGAATAATTTTTATGCTTTTAAAATGTTTCCTAGGAGAATAAAAATTAACTATTTAGCAGCTAGATTGAAATAATATTTTACTCTTTTATGCAAAAGAGAATGATTTATTTATTGAAATATAGAGATAAACGGCACCCCGATTATTTATAAGATAGCGTAATGATATCCATTTGAAAAGTAAAAGATATCTATTGGAAATAGAATATTTATTTAACAAATGCACAGGGGAAGATGTTTATAGATTTATCACAATTTAAGTCACTTATTTATCTTTTATCTTATATTTTGTACAATTATCAGCAAAGTAATTGAATATTTTATAGCTAGGAAAGGGTATCGCTATTTTGAAAGCTATTATAGATAAAGGTATTATAGGAAAGTTATTAAAGGTTAAATTACTACAAAAAAGAATCCGTCTTTGCAAATGTTCATCATAAATATTCTTTTTAATTTTAACACATTCATTTCACATAACTATAATTTCAAATTATTATGTGCTATTTCACTGTATAAATGTATACAACAAAACACAGTAAAAGTTTAACTAAGTTTCCATTTATCAAGAGTTAAAAAACTTATTTTTAACTCATTGTTTTCCATGCTAACAGTAATGATCGCACAGCACGTTATGCATGATTGCTTAAGATGGAGATAGATGAATAATACTTTATAGAATCAAATGACTTTAAGGATATAAGTGCCAAGCTTCTAAGCGCATTTTACCTTTATAACTGAGTTATAAAAGGTAAACGATTTTCAAATTCGATAAAGATCTTCAGAAATGAGAATCGAACACTTCCGATTCCCGTGTCCCTTCCGAAGGGGTGAAGATAATATTCTTAACGACCTAGAAACGCAATTCCACTTTTAAACAGATATAAATAAGTATTTTCTACTTCGACTTAAAGTATTGATTTGGGAAGGAATAAACGTTTTGAAGCGGTTTCTCGAAGGAGAAAATCCCCGTAGAGGTATAAATAATGTTAGTGATAACGTGATAGCAATTTATATAAATATACAGCATACAACAAATTTCTGAATATAAGTCGAACAGCGATTATACTTCAAAAATTTGTGACGGATCTATACGTGGTTCCAATAATATCTCCTCACCTCTTTAAACAAAAGATTTAATTCAACCAACTTCCATCGAGAAAGCAAACGTGATTTATGTAAATGAGGTATATTATATCAATTCTGCTTTCGCGAGGTGGTAGTAAGAAATTAAGAAAGGAAGGAGAGAAGGAAGAGAATTGTTGACACGCTGAAGTGGATACGTTAGATGTGTGCAAATAGAAGTTAACGGAAGTCTGAGAATTAGTTTTTAGTTGATGATTGAAAAGCAGTGGATTTAAGTAAGGACTACAGAGCGTGGAGCCATCGTCATTTGACCGTCGGAGAGAGTGCCTGAAAGTTTCCAATGTAGGATCTAATGCATTATAAAGGTCCAGGTACTGTACACTTGATTAAGTAGAAGCTAGTTATTCGTGTGCGACATAGTTGTAATTGAGCGCATTTAAGCTATCTTTGATTCAGTTGAGGGTCTGTATCCTCGAGTTATAGAATCTCACCTCCGCACTCTGCGATAAATCATAAGCCTTAATTAGAATTGTATTGTGTCTGTTTAATAATTGTTAATAATAATTCATAAATCAAATTAGATTGGAAATAATGTCTGTAGATTATTCAGTTCCTCCTACACATCTAGCCGGGTTTACAGGTAGACAAGAGGGTTCGGATGTAAGAGGTAACCGAACGTTACCACAAACTTACACAATATTCGAAACCCGTATATAAGCCGAATCGAAAAAATAACTCCTGTAATTTTCAAGCATGTCGCCATGAGAAAAATAATGTTGCCAATCGGATAAATGAGTTTGTAATTTTCTAATCCATTCGCTGTAAAGTGAAACGCCCGACGCCAACGATGATAGTGTTATTTTTGGTAACCCAATCGGAAGCAAATAAATTTTTCCCCATCTGAGCTAGTCGTCTGGCAGGCATGAAAGCGACGCTGTATGAAATTCCTTACATTCTGGAAAATTCCTCGCATGCCCCGTATCCTCTCGACGGCTACAGATATTCGATCGAATCCTTCAACGGAAGGAATTCGCGTCTCGTACACCGAATTCTTTGTGAACCCAGAAAAAGTCCAAACACTTTCAAACACCTATTGTAGTACAACCTATGAGTGTAAGTATATGGAAGCAAGCATTAGAGAAATAAATTTAATTTAAATATAAGCCAGCATTTCTCAAACTGTACGGCCCTTGGGACACGTGATAACCATACAAGGGGGGCGTGAACCTATTGAAAGGTCGAAGACAAAAGATTATTTAAAAGAATTATTCATTAAGTTAACAAGTTATTCAAGTTAACAAAGTAGAATGGACAAAATTAGACAGTGTTTGCACAGATGGAGCGCCTTGCATGAGTGGCAAAATAAAAGATTTTGTTGCATTGCTTGAAAATTATTTGGGAAGAAAAGTTTTCAAGTATCATTGTATTATTCATCAAGAAGCTCTTTGTGACAAGGACTTTAACTTGTCTTTTGGTGTTGACCCCATGGTGCGCTGTATGAATAAAATACGAAGCTCGTGCACTGAATCGACGAAGATTTCGTACGCTTTTCTCCGAAGAAACAAGAAAATGGCGAATTACTTCTTCATTGCAGCGTGCGCTGGCTTTTCAAAGGAAGTTCACTTGCGAGATTTTAGAGTTTGAGGGAATGTGTTTCAGAATATCTGGAAGAAAACGATGAACTGGCCAGTGAATGCTCGCTCCACACGAGTGAAAATTGGCTGTGGGATTTAGCTTTTCTTACCGATATAATGGAACATTTAAATTTATGATTATAGGGGAAAAAATTCTATTTTTCCTAGCCTAGTTGGTCATGTATCTTCTTTTGTGAACAAACTTTTGCTTTTTTTGTCTGGATTTTAGAGAGAAAAAATTAACTAATTTCCCATTCATGCAGGAATTATCTGCCCAAGTTAGTAATGATCCGAACTATGATAGATTTAAAAATTTAATGTTCATTTTGCAGGATTCTTTCAGTGCCAGGTTTGAGGATTTTAAAGATGATAAAAAAATACTGGACTTTTCACTAATCCTTTTTTGATTTCTCTTCAAGACATTAATTGCTACCCACCTCATTTACAAATAGAATTATTGAACTACAGCACCATATTAATCTGAAAAGCAAATATAAGGAAATTATTTTAATCGCAAATGATCCGAATTACTTCGAATTTTTTTAATTTGTGCCACCAAGCAATTTTTCAAATTTACATGATTTAGCGGTCAGATATTGTTGTAGGTTTGGATCAACATATGTTTGTGAAGAAATGTTTTCTATTATGAACGTAATTAAATAAGAATATCGCTCAAAACTAACTGATATGCACCTAAACACCTAATTTTTTTAGTATCTTCACGAACCAATTCAAATATAGATGATTTAGTAAAAAACTACAAATTTAAAAGCCACATTATAAGAAAGTACTGACTGCTTAATAATCATTTAAAATTAAATGTTTCAAGTTGCTTATTTTTATTTTCTACATAAGCTAACTGGCTGATCCTGTAAAAATTTATCAACAATAAAATGTTTCTATTTTTGTTTTATTTGTTATAACTTTTTTTTTACATTTTCTCTATATAGAACTTGCATTTAAAAATATATTTTTGGTGTAAATAACCCATAATAAGACTACAAGTAACATTTTTCACTTTTGTATATTTTTTAGTTTGGTGGAAAAGTTGGAAGTGGCACACTTAATTTTTTTTTATCAGATTGTGGCACGCTTCCCAAAAAGGTTGGCCACCCCTGGTGTAGTGTCTGGCTACTGTTGGCGGGGGATTATGGAATGTTGGTGCTATTCAGCGCGTCTTAGGCGGTGTGTTACTGTTTTTTAGGGAAAAGTGATTGATCCTTGAACGGGACGGTCAGGGAAGAGAGAGTCCCTCGTTTTAGGAGTGCGGGTGGATTGTGCGTGTGGTTTTTCTGTATTGAGGAAGATAGGATTCTGTATTTTGACACGACGTGCTGTGTCGTGAAGTAAAAAGAAAGTAGATTACGAAAGTAATAAAGACATTACATGATGCTTATACTGTGATTAAAATCTTCATTTATACCCACATGGTCATTTCGTACCTTTTCATTTAAACACCCCTTGTAATTATATAAGAGTTAATAATTAATTTCTTATGTTCATTAGGAGAATTAAGAAAATATGCACACATTAAGTTACTTTCAACGATCGTTGGTTTACTTAGTAGTTACATGCAGCTCTTTCTGACATCACAGTTGACCAAATAGGTACATTAGCAAGTCAATAACTTCTCGTCATTCACATTTAAAACTATTTTTTCTGAAAATTCTAAATGATGAAGGGGAAAACAATCTCAAAGTGCTTAGAAATATTTGGTAAGGGTAATGAAGATATTTAGCTGCTGTGGTCTATATATTAAATTTCAAAGAAACGGTAATTTGTGTTATCTTATAATACCGCACAGTATATTTTTCCCATTCAAGACATATAACAAAATAGGTTTCCATAGCACCTTCTCGAAAAAATGACTCATGAGCTAATTTGATTATTTTTATGTTTCGCAAACAGTTTGAAAGTTTGTACTCCAATGAATGATTAATAAACATGATTAAAAATATTTATTTTAAATAATCAGTCATGCAGTTATGTTTTTTTTTCAAATGAGATGCATTTTGGCAGCTGCGACATTTGCAGACACGGCAAGTAACCAAGAGTAAAAGCCATTTCTTTGGTGGCACCATCTAGTGGCGACTTCCGCTACTAAATTGTGTGCTTGAATTTTATTCAATTCAAACCCTCTCCCAAAGGCTGAATATTGTCATGGTTTCATTTTGTAGGGAGTAACTGAGCTAAATCGATACTCAAGGGATCATTTACATGCCACATAATCATATGACATGCACGCCTACAATTTTCACATCCAGAAAATCTAAGGACTTCATCTGGGATCGAACCCGCAATCTTGGGCTTACGAGGCTGGCACGCTACCTCACAGCCAGCGAGCCAACCACAATCGTTCAATTATAAATATCTATGAAAAAAAAAGATCTACCCTAGAACTACCGCCTTTAATTGAAGTAAATTTTTAAATGTAATTAAAGTATATAATTAAAAATTTGAAAACATGTAAATGCTTTTAGATATGAAATTCATTTGTGATGTATAATTTTTTCTTTCTACTAAACAATTCCTGAAAGTCAAGAATTTAAACCATTTTTATGATTTTTTTAATTGAAAGTTTTTAAGTACTTCCTTAACAAATAGAATTACGACGAAGCGGTTAAAAATAATCCCACTAAGAACTCTTTCAACATAGATCTTTAATCCGCAGCTAATATTCTATTTCGAACTACTTTACTCCCTTTAATCCTAGGGTAAAGATGGGATGGACGGAAGTAGAATGCCTAAGAAGAGGCTCTTCCGAAATTTCTTATTCGAGTATATAAGCACTTCTTTCGAAATAAGTATTCAGCTCCTTAAAAACATCCATTCATCAATATGATGCAGATGCACTTTTTAGCAATTTGAAACAAGAGCACTGCTAACAATATTGGAGGAAATAGTACCGATTAGAGTTTAAACGGGTAACTCAAAAACTTAAAGCCCGAAGACAGGAAGCTATAAAATATTTTTAAAAATCTAGAAGTGTATTAAGTCTCTCTCTCTCTCTCTTCAGATTCATTTTTTAAAAAAATAACATTTTAGGTCAAAGTCTTTATTGCATATTGTTACAGGTTTTTCTTGCCTGTTTCTTACACGTATATTTTTTAAAGTATACTTCACAATGATAAAATACTGTAACAAATGTGCAAATCTAATGGAACAGATTTTGATGATGAACCATCTTTGAGTTTAAACATTAAATTCATAAGTGTTATACATTTAGAATGATCAGGGTTATAGATACAGATTTATTGAAGCAAATTTTTTTTGTACTACGTTTTATTAACCGATGTTTTTTTAAAAAAAGAAATTGCATTTGGAGGGAATTTCTCGAAAGTTTACATTTAATTGTAATTCTTAGTAATTTTAAATCATTTTTTTAAATCATTACCATAAAAGTCACTTTAGTTTAGCACATTTTTTGCTTAACATCGGGAATGTTCACTTGACTACTTTAATGTTTTGAAAGTAGAGAAAAATCCATAATATTTTTTGTGAAATTACAATTATTTACTTTAATTCATACCGCTTCCAGTATTTCTCTTCAAAAGCTTTTGGACAAGGATTCAAATTTCTTGCAACGAATTCAAACTTCCTGCAATTTCCTTCCCCAGAAATACTGAAGAGAGGGTTCAAGTAAAAGCAAAAACGACAAAAAGATATTAATAGAAAGAATTAACAACCACATAAATACTTTTATAGAAAAACTTGGTAGGATGTATTATATTTCAAAGCCAGATGAAAACATCGTCGTCTAAAATGTGTGACTAAATGAATGACTTGGTGGGGGATGGAAAAAAGTACCCTTGTTCAAATGATTTAGCGCTACTACTTTAGCCGAACCGAAAATTCCCCTTGGAGGGAAAAAAAGATGAAATGTCGCAAGATGGGGAAATGTTTTACAGTTTCCAACAGTAGAAATATTTTTCAATGTAAAGATTTCGATTGAAAATTTCAATATATATATATATATATGAAATAATTAACTTACATTTTTCTCTCGGGGGATTTTATTTAATTTATAATGGTAATGAGCCCTTCAAAGACTTTGCGTGATAGTTAATTTATAGTTAACCTGCCTAAAACGGAAAATAACAACAATTTTATCTCCTAAAGAACTGTAGCGTTCATGTTTTTAAAACAAGATGATGCAATATTGCATTATTCAAGTATTCTAACCAATCGCAAAAGCCTATACCGGAAATCATATGATTCTAACAGCTTTCAGTTGAGGAAAATGATAAAAACTGAGTTTTTCAAAGCGAACAATGAACGCTTTGTCCCTAAAAATGTCGTGATGTCCCTTATTGATCTTCAATAAAATTTGCAGTTAAAATTACAAGAGGTCTCAATTTTTCAATGATTGCAACCCGTTAAAATATTCTCTCCGAAAAATGATTTAATTCAAGTGAAATATTCTACGGATATATATACATATAATAATTCCCATTAGTTTATACCTTAATAATTTTTTTAATTATTGATGGTCCATTCCTTCAGGTTCCACGTTTAAGTAATAACTAGCTACCCGCCCAACGGGAATATTTTGAACTACATCTATTCATCCACCTAGATCATGTCATTTTGAGCTTCGTATAAATACCGAGATTTCTGGAAATTCAGCCTCTTGCTTTTAGTTCTTCGCAATGTATTCAGCTGCAGCTTCGTTTCAGTTTCGTGTCCGCTTGTAGCAGAACGACGCTTATCCGAATGTTTATTATCCGGAGCGTCAAATATCCGAACCAAAGTCTTGATCCGTTTTCGAACAGTGCAATGCTCAACATTTGTTTCCTGTGAGGCCAAAAGAGGCGGGAAAACCCAAGATGAGGGATATTTGGAGAATTTCAGCTGTGTTATTTAGTAAACATCCGCACGGAATATTAGGTTAGTTTGTTTCCAAGTGAGTGCTCTTTTGTTGAGTTTTGTTGATATAGAAACCTGGATGGCATGCGATGCAAAAGACTGTGGATTTCTAATGCTAAATGATGACGAGATTGTGACTTCCGTGCAAGAAGAATCCGACCCTGTCGACGATTAAATGGATAAGGACGAGAACAACAACAACGAAAGTAGCAAGGGTCCATCAAATGCTGACGCATTTTTCTGCGATATAGACAGCTATGGAGTGGTATGAACAAGAATTAGAGTGCTGTTCTACTCAACTACTGCTGCTGAAGAGAATCAGAGACCTTATATTGAAAAATCGAAGGTGTACAATGGTACTGCGTAATATAAGTGATTATTTTCCACAATCAAAGTAAAATGGCGACATTTTGCCTCTATTTTGCTTTCTCTTCAAGCACGTTTCTCGCATGTGATGATTTTCAATATTTGTATAGTGTCCAGTATCATACACTGCATGGATCGCATTCGGTTTTCGGTTAGCCGAACAGAGTCCGGAACCAATTGATTCGGATAAACGACGTTCTACTGTATTACTGAAATGCTATGTGAATAAATGTGAAATAAAGTGGAATAACAAGATGATGCTTCATCAATCCAACATCCTCATGCACTCCTACTCTCAGAATAATACCTTCATAAGAATTAACTACCACTCGTACGGATTAAGGCATATATATATATTAGAGAAAATACGTTGTGAGAGAAAATTCACACACAACGAAATAATTATTTTTACCTTTGTAATAACATTTATTTTTCAGGGTGAAATATTTCTCAACAAGAGTTTTTTAAATAACTGCTTAAAAAAGACCATTTTCATTATTGCAGCTTCATTTATTCTCTTTAGTTTTGTAAACGCAGCTCTAAAAGCGGGCGAGTTTTAACGAGTCATTAAATGCAGATGAGTCATTTTATACAGTCACTAATAATCTTCAATAAATACACCCATGCTATTTTGATTCATCATATAAGATACGTGCCTAGTATTTTTGTATTCACAATTTTGCTTTCGTGAATGGCAACACTAAAAGAAAAGAATGGCGTAAAACTTGAGTTTTATTTACTCGGTAAGTCAAACATCTCGTAGGATATAAACATCTTGCCTTTCGTAAACAAACAGAAATAATGAACTGGATTTGTCAGAAATAACATACTAGAAATAATACAACCATTAATTTGATATCACCGAACTGTTCAGATTTATCATTTTGTTTACCTCGAAATATGTCTGGTTAATTTAAGCAAATACAAATAATCAGAAGACATTTTTCGAATAAAGATTAGGATTAATGCATAGTCAATGAGTGTTCCAAGACTAATGAATTATTGGGTGTAATTTTGAATATAAATTAATTTCACTTCTTTTCATGTGGAACATTTAAATTTTTATTTTTAAACAGCTCACAGACATAAAATCCACGAATAAATACACAAAACATGAAAGGTACATTTTTAACCGTACAATTTTCATCTTTATATTTCTGAAAATATAAATTGAGTCATATCATTTATTTAATTACCTTTTTTAAAAATTATGTTCTAGTAATTATATACATATATGTTGTGTGTGTTACTTATTCGAATGTATCTATTTTAAAGTAATATTTTGATTTATACTTTTTAAAAATCGTTTGCATTTGGATAATTTAATCAGGTCTAAATTGCATCGTTAAAATTATCGTTTGCACAATAGATGATTGTACTTCTTATATGAAAAATGTAACTGTAAAAATGCATCTAGCAATGAAATAAAGTTTTTTTCGGTTTCTTATAGTTTTAGAATTGATTCAATTGTAATCTTGCAATGGGAGATAAGGAATTCTACTATACTTCGTTTTAGGAACAAGTTTTATTGTACATTGAAATAAGTTTATAGCAAAAACGATTAAGATGAAATATCGGTAAATACGAAATAATACAACAGTCCCGACAAACTACTAGGTATTTTCAACCATTTTCTATCTTAACACGAAAAGAAAATCGCTTAAAACGAAAATATTTATTTTCTGAGAATGAACAAAATATGGGAAACGCCAGAGATTTAAGAGGGGTATGAAATGAAAGACAGATCGTTCACATGTTTCGAAGAAAGGAGGCTAACTTGTCTTTGAAATACCCTTAGAATAGTCTGTGACACGAACTAATTTTTTTAACTAAGCTTCTTTCTCCCACCACCCCTACAAACGCCACATAAAAACGTCTAATCTAATTTCCGTTTTGAAATTCAACGATGAGTACATCACAGTGTAAGTAAAAATTAATGAGTTTGTTCGCGTTTTTTCTTCCACTTTGGAAGAACCTTTTTACGAGTACAATGGTAAAGAGCTCAAGGGAAAAGCAAACTGCTACTTTGCTTAAAATGAAGATGAAGCTACTTAAGGTTGTTAATGAAAAACAGAAGACGAAAACGGAAATCTGTAAAGATTTCGGTATTGCTAAATTTCGTAATGAATTTCATTAAGTTCTTATGAAAGTCCTTTTATTTTTATTAAATAGATATATATGTAAATAAATATATTCTAATAATTTTGTTAAGAAAACCGAGACGTTATTCACCATTGGAAAATCGATTTTTTGATTTTTATCTTAAAAAATAGTAAATTTAATGCTGATTCCAAAAATGTATAACATGTATATGTTTAAAGCTTAATACCCGAGAAATTGCAGTTTTAAAAAGTAAACAACAGCTATGGCGGTTTCAACAAATGTCAATGTATTTGGAGAAAAGTATATCTACAAACATTCCCTCACAGAACCAGTTCTTGTCAAGATTAAAAACATAATTACAAATATATCCACAATTTTTAAACATGTATTTAGAGACTTACCTGCAAAAAAACTTTTACTAAAATGTTTGCATGATCGTACCTAAAAAATCCAAATGAAAACTTGAATAACTGTGTATGGAATCAAGTTCCAAAAAGCACAATTGTGAGCACAAAAAAAAATTTCGAATTGTTGTAATGAACGCAGTGATATGCTTTAATGAAGATGCACACGCAGGAACAAAATAATTAAGAACACTAAAAATAAATCTTTGGATAAACACTTGTGAGGGCCTTCGAAAAATTGACAAAGTTAGAATTTGTGAAGCCGAGATGACAGTTTAAAAAGCCAGCAAAGAAGCCAAGACCAAATAAAAAGAAGAAGGATGCTTTAGAAGAATTCATGCATGATGAATACAAATCTGGAATTATTTTAAATATCAAATTTTAGTAAGCTGTACCATTTTATTTAGTTTTTTTTCATATTACTCAAAATGTGCTTTTCTAGTTTTTAGGTATACATCCGTAGAAAAATCTTTTTATTATATTTTAGTGAAATTTCGTATGAGCTTTTGTATAATAATAATGTATTTAATGCTACTAATTTAATTCCAGAAATGTTAGTGTTTTTATTTTTACTGCCAATTTTCTAAAAAAAAATGACCATTTTTATCAAAATTTTAAAAAATCAAGATTCAAATTTTTTTTAAAACATTTCGAAGCAATGAAAGATAAAAAAGAACTAAAGCATTTAAATAAAGGTACAATTTTGTAACGAAAACAGCATGATTTGTTGTTTTATATGTTACAAGAGGAAAACTACATGTACCTAATCAACACCATGTATACGAAAGCACCTTTTGAAGTGTACTTTTTCAAATCCTTATGTTTCTAAAAATATTGTACACCTTCAAAAAATTTATGTTATAGTGTATTAAGAAAAGTATGTAGATTGTGTGACACAATTTTTTTGTTGATGGAGTCTTTTTGTTTTTGAAAATAACGTTCCTTCGAAAATCGAAATTTTGCTTGCTTGATTTGGCGTCATCGAGAACGTCCCGGTTCCCTTATATATATATATATTCAGTATATTTTAACACGAAAAAATATTTCAGTCCCCTCAGTTTCATGTTAAACGATTTTCGCTGAATTATTCGGATTATCATAAGACCAATATTAAAGGTATATAATTTTCAAGTATTTTGTATGCATTGCCGCCTGGGTGGCGTAGTTAGTTTGTCACTGGCCTTCTGCACCTATGTTTGCGTGTTAGACCCCTGCCCAAGTCGGTGGATTTTCATGATGCGGAAAATCTAAAGGGTCCATGTTGTATGATTATGCGGTATGAAAAAAAGTCCCTTGAGTGTCCGTTTGGCTTGGATACTCTCGATAAAATTAAATTCCTAAATAAAGTTTCGCATTGTCAGATCTCAGGTCTACCTCCTTCTGGGGGGGGGGGGAATTGGGCGTCAAAATTACGTGTGGCATCCTGGCGTTTGTTTATTAACGTCGGACAATAAAGCAGAAAGCAACACGAGGAGTGTTGGTGATGGACCTCGTAATTTTGAACCATGGTCAAATGACGTGGACCACCCCTCGATTGGCACCCCTTCTCCGAATTTCCCCGCCATGACAACGTTAGGACTTTGAGACCTGACAGATTTAACTTGCATCAGCCATTCCACATCGTGGGTCTTCAGTTACACAAGTCTCGAACTCATGACATGTTGACTACGCGAGTCCACCCACACAGACAAGACAGGCAGATACAGATATGTATCACATTTTATAATTACGGTATAACATTGCGCAATTAGTTATTCAATTAGGGTTCCTTTTTATATAAAAATATGTAATTTATTCACTTTATTAGCAATATTCTTTTATTCCTAACCAACATGGTTAAAGTGTAGTACAGGGAGGACCCATGGCGATGATAATTTTTTTTTGGCGACCGAAATCGATCGTCAAGCTACTTCCCTTAGCAATAGGGGCCCAACCAGAATGAATTCATAATCTCACCATAATATATACATAAAAATCACCAAATCCAAAGAAAAATCGTTATATCGAGAGGCCTCCCCCCCCCCTATACTACACTTGAGCCGGTTGAAGTGTAGTATGGGGGGGGGGCCCATTGCGATGTTAATTTTTTTCGGCGACCAAAATCGATCGCCATTAATCGATAGAATTTAAAAATGGTCGTCACTAAAAGACAATACTATTAAAATTGAATTTTAAAAATAAAAACATTTTAATAACTGCATATTTAGAATGTAATAAAATTGATGGCGCAGAAAGGAAAAGGCCCCTAGAAATATTTTTAAAAATACTAGTTTAAACTTTTGGAGAAAAATACTTTTATCGCCAATTTCTGCTTTTCTCCCAACCTCCCAACACAGCCACAAATTTCTTTTTATTTTCTCTAAAATGCTAACATCTCTGTTGTGAGTATCATTAACGACAGCACTATTACTGAAGAGATCAATCATTTAGAAAGTTTGGAATTGTTAGCAAACACTGTCCGACACAATTAAAATTCTTCCAGACGGTGGTGCAATTTTTTAAATAGAGGCTCCGCCCATCCTTGGTAGATATTTATTTGTCCTTCAAAATAATTATTGAGTAAATCTGGAAAGGTATACGACCACATTCTTCTGGAGTTTCGGAATAATGGGAAGATAGAGCATTAACATTTTCCTATTATGATGCAAAGTAACTAAGAATCTTTATGGAAAGTTTTTAGGGAAGATAAGCTTTAAAAGTAGAGTTAAGGTTTATAAATTTGGGAATATTTTAATCATTTTGTTTGTTGAGTAACTTTATGAATATAAAGAGGGTTTTGAATGAAGCCCACTTTAAAAATAAACAGTTAGTGTTTTAATATTAAATGTAATCTATTAAGTACTTCATTATCAGTTAAGTACATCATAATCAATTAAGTACTTCATTATTATTATTCTAATTATATAAACTTTAATGTATAAATTTTAAAATGCATTCTAATTATTACATATTAAATGTATCACATAAAATGGAAACAATACTGTGGTGCATATTTGAGATTTAGTAAAGAGATAATATAAAGATTTAGTAAATAAATTTATTCTCTTTATTTAAATCCATAAAAATTTAAAAAAGGATAAGATTAGATTATCAACCTTTTTCAATTCTTAGGAGTATTCGATATAATTAGTAATTTATGTGTTGTTTTAAATGAAAGTCAATATTTTTTTTAGTATTTTCCGTTTATTTATATTTTTAAGTATTTGTAGAGATAAAAGTTCCTACCAAGCAGGGATGTCTTAAGACATGGGCCAACTGGGCCCGTGCCTAGGGCCTCGTTCTGTTCTTGACTACGTCTTAATATAAGATAATGATCTGGATAATTTTAATAGTTAAACGTTTTTCCCGTGCATATTCTCCGAAAAACCAGGAATTTCGAACTGCATATCAACTGGCAAAAGAAGTAAGACTGCATTATTATGAGATGACCATTGTCCATTTCTAGACCTAAGTCTAATATATAAACAATTATTCAACGCATTTAGTCGAAATGTGGCTATCAGTCCGTCTGGTTTGTTCCAAGGTTTTTGAGATTGTGAGTCATGCTCATTTATTTGTCTCAAATTACCGTTTGAACAATGCATGATATATACTGCCTACTTTTAAAGATCTCAGGTAGGGCCTGCTTTTGCCTAGGGATCCAGGGCCTCAAAAAATCTTACGATTTCTCTGCACCCAGGTCCTCAAAGAGTCTCTAGGGATGGATAGGAATACAAATTTGATTCCTTCAAAGACTTAATCAAAACAATGTTAATAATATCAAAAGCAGTATCATATATTTAGGCTTAGTATTCTAATCAAATGACACTGTGCGGGAATCAGCATTGTAAAACTGAACCCCTTACGAAAATGCTTGTATACTGAATTGTCTTTTGTGCTTCAGTTCTCAAATTTTACCACAATTTAAGAGTTTATTTATTAACGTCAAAAAACACAATGAGGGACATTAAATATAAACAATTTGTCAGCAATACATTTATGTTTAATTAATTATTAAAATACAGATGTGGCTTTTTTTACTTACAATTTTCCTATACCTAATACATAGGTAACGATTCGAGGCTGTTTGCGAATGTGGGTGTGCCTGGGAACGAGACCGCTGATGGGGGCTGTTAGGGGTTGCGATCTCTCTGACTACAGCTCCTCTGTCTTGAGCCATTCTGAAATTCCTTCCCTCCACAGAGTTAAAACGAATCTGACTTGACATAACCCTCCTGCTCACCACTGTGCACGGGGATCAGCATTTCAAAACTGAACCCCTTACAAAAATGCTTGTATACTGAATTGTCTTTTGTGCTTCAGTTCTCAAATTTTACCATAATTTAAGAGTTTAGTTATTAACGTCAAAAAACACAAGGAGAGACATTAAAGATAAGCAATTTGTCATCAATACATTTATGTTTAAAAAATTATTAAAATGCAGATGTGGCCTTTTTTACTTGTAATGTTCCTTTACCTAATGCATAGATAACGATTCGAGGCTTTTAGCGGATGAGCCAATTCAATTTTATAAATAATGAAATGAAAGAAATTAAATGCTACATCAGAGCATTTAGCAAAGAATTTATATGTAAACCATACTTATGTGACACATTACGACAGATATTGGATTGAATTGTTGATTTTGAATTCTACAAGTTTTTATCTTGTTCGAATAATAAAGAGGTTGATACTGGAGTCATTAAAAATTTTTTTATAAAAAAGATATTTACTTCATGAATATATATAACTTGTTGACACATCCACACCATTTATCAGCATCACTCCTATTGATTATTTTAATCAAGATAATTTTCGGGAGGAATTATTGATCAGTACTCCCAAGCATAGCAGCCATCCAGAATTACTCAGACAGCTGGCACTTATAAATAATAAACCCGATCAGGCATTGATTATTTATACAGACAGTAGCCGTTCGGGGGTTGAGTAGGGAGTGGTATATTTAGCAACACTCCCGGGAGTGATGTTAAAATCGTCATCCGGAATTCTGACCACTGTTCCGTCTTTATATTGGAACTCATTGCTATCAGCGGTGCTCTCGCTCATGCTCATTAAGAACAGTATTGGGGTCCTGACAGATGGCAGGATCTCCATCCAGTATTTGAAGAATTAGTCATAGATCTAGGACAGTACTGGTCTGGATATTATTTCAAAATTGGATAGGTTTGGTCAGAGGAAACAAGTGTGTCTCCAATGGATTCCGTCGAATGTGGAAGTGCCTGGGAACGAGACCGCTGATGAGCTGGCTGGTTAAGGTTACGATCTCCCGGACCACAGTTCCTCTGACTTGAGCCATTCTGAAATTCATTCACGCCACAGAGTTAAAATGAATCTGACGTGGCGAAACTCTCCTACTCACTACTGGTACGCAGCTAAGAATCCTTATCTCTACAGTGTAGGAGATCCAGGACTCTTCAGACGACCTTGGCGCGCTTTAGAAGCGGTCACCTTGAGTGGTATGACCTTTATGGATGGGTAAAGTCCTTGCCTGTCCTTGCTCTCTCCCTGCTTCTCCTGCTCATCTTCTGAACTGCTGGGTCAATTCCTTGGGACAATTGTTTGGAGATCAAGATCTGGCTCGTGACATTCTTATGCATAAAGGCTAAATAGATTTGGTGTAGGCCTGGGGTCGGCAACCTATGGCACGTATGCCAAATGTGGCACTTGGTACATGTCTCAGTGGCACACTACACCACTCTACGAAATTATCACACATCACACCTCGTCTCTCTTTTCTGTGCAGCAAGCATTTTATCTACTTTTGTTCGGTTTGTAACTTCGATACACTAATATGGAGTATGATTTCAGTGAAAAGTAGAAATAAATTGATCATGCTCTATATGCCAATTTTAATTTTACGAGTTCTTATTTTTGTGAAAACTTGCATTTTATATGTTGTTGTTCTTTTTGTGATTATTCATACTTATATATGTAATTGAAATAAGCACTAAAAACAGAAGAATTGATGCTCGTGGTTTTCAAGATTTGGACGAATGATTATGGACTCGTACAACAAAAAGATTATGGTGTCGTGGGAGATGTAGTGATAGCGTCGTCGCATGCCAAGTATACAAAGAAATTTTTAAACTAAACATGTAAGAATGTTGATAATAAATTTGGTTATAAAACTGGATATAAGTAAAATCTTTTGTCAAAAAATTAGAACCAAACCTAAAGCTACCAAATGTAGTTTTGTAATTACTCATTGTGTAGTTGTCAAAAGCAAACACAAACAAATGAAGAATATACAAAAAATATATATTCTGATTTTAATAAATACCTTTAAACGAGGCATAATTAATACTTTATAAAGCTCTAAATCTATATTTTTGATCTCTATTTCCTAAAGCTGCATGTATTACCCCATGAATCGAATTATTTTGAATATTTTTTACTGTGTGGCACTCTTGATCATATTGATACATTAGTTTGGCACTCTAAGGCCGAGGGGGGGGCATTACGTCGATCGCAATCGACCGGTGGACCGTCAAGATAATTTGGAGTGACCGTCTGAAGATTAGCTGTTAGTAATTGTATACGAACATATTAAATATTGGCTGACAGTATACAGACTAAGTATTCTACTGACTAATTACAAAAACTAAATTTAAATGAAATTCTTTTATTGTTTAATGTGTTTTGAATTGTTTGATAATAAATGCATTATTAGATATAATATTTGTGGCTATTATTATTATGTTTGTGTTTTGCTTTGAAAGCAGTTTCAAATAAAGTGAGTTTTTCATTTTGTTTACGTAGGTAAGTACATATTCCGTATTTATTATTGTTATAATAAATATTGTTCACTTTTTCCTTACCTAACACACTTACGACGTTGGGCAGTAGGGGCACTCGTGAATTTTTCAAAGGGGGCGCGGCGCGGTGGCCCAGTCTCGAATGTCTATCATTTTCATATCCTACCCCAATACGCTGCCAAACATATATTAATACATTTTCATTTTGTAGATTCTCGGGAACAAAGAACAGTAAGAAAAATTATTGAATAAATAATTAGCATTAATTAATGAAAAAATTATTAATAACAAATACTTAACTAAATTTTATGGACAAAATACATGGGATTATAATCGATCGAAAAAAATAATGGGCTATGGAAGAGGGTCCAGACTTGTGGACCCCCCCCCTTTGTGTATACCACTGATAGTGGGTGGACCGCAACACCTTGAAAAAATTAAAAGTAGCCTGTACCGTGGAAAAGTCTGCCCCCCCCCCCTGCTCTAGGGCAACAAGGTTGACTACCCCTGGTGTAGGCTTTCCTGTCTCAAGGGGATTTGAAACAACAACGACATATATATAACTTATTTACAAATGAGAAACTTAGACTCGACATTCATTACCCACACTTTCGAAATATTTATTTTGTTTTTATATCATGAGCCTAACCTCCGAGCATTTGATAATGGAAAAATCTCAGCAAAGATCCTTGGTAAGAGTATATATTATGTTATGTACTGCTTCCTCTGATATCTAGTTCCAAGTAGGGCTCAATGTAAAATCCTATACTTGTTATCCTCTTATAAATCTAAAATAAGAAACTGAATAACCCAAAACTAATTCATTTAATGCTGTAGCGATACGCCAGTAAAACAACCTCCGTACCATGGTGATTATTTTGGTGTAGTGGTTAAGTATTTCTGAAAACAATAATTATTTATTATAAAAGCAGAACACAATTTGTTTCGCTACTTCACTGCCATAATAATATTTCTATTTGAAATTATGTAAATGACAATAAAATCGGTAGTTAGTTTCATGAGATTTAAAAAGCAGATTCTTTAGAAAAGACTTTCCTTCCTTTACCTTCCAGCAAAAAAATAATGCTGTGATTCTGACAGCTATTTTTTAAAGTAATTCACAGTTTGATTTTGTACTTCTTTTACTGTATTTATATTCTTAAATAGCTAAACAACTAAAGTTTTTGAAGGCTTTTAGTGAATTTATAGCTTTAACTTTACGTTTAATGTTCAACTTTCCGCCATAAATTTTAAACAATTTAAAGTAATTAAATTGTTATAACTTGAATTTTTTTTCTGTGACAGAAAAAGCTATAAAAATTAACAACTACGTGATAAAAAATAATAATAACGAAAACTAAAGATTATTCGAGATATAAATACAGACTTTTCGGAGAGAGAGAGAGAGAGAGAGAATTAATATTTTTCATTTTGAATGAAGCAGTTAAAAAAAAACTTTTTAGTACATTTTTTTCTTTGAGTAATCATTTTATAGTGTGTTTCTAACTCATTTCTGTTCATAAATTGCTCAAAATAGATTGAATTTTTTGTAAACTGAAAAACATAAACTCAATATTATTAAAAGATTTAAAAGTTAAAAATTATTTATTTTCAAAAGATAAGAACAGTAACAATTGCAAAGAAAATTTCTTACCTTAAATAAAGATTTAGATAAAAATGTTGAAACAATATTCTTACCTGTAAAAAAAATGCAAAATATGTTAGTGAATTATAATAATTGTTGGGCATTTTGCTGAAAAATTATTAAAAAGAAAAAAGGAATATCTTTAAAAAATCAGATTCATGTTTAGACAGTTTTGTCTCTATCTGACATATGTTATCGAAACATTATTTTTATGAAATTCAACTTGTTACTTTGTAACATTAAACACATTTTCTGCTTATTGTAAACGAATTTTCTCCAGTTATTAAAAAATAATCTAACACATAATATCTATACAAGAGAAAAACCCATTACAAAATTAATTTGCTGGGACACCTAAAAGAAACATATAACATTAATCCCACTCCGAAGTTAAGAAAATTCATCATAATACATCAAATTTCAGACAAAAACGCAAATCATTAAATTTATTTAGCTCTTATTTTCTTTTATACTTAGTACATACAAGAGTAAAAATATTAAAATTTGAATTTTTAAGTTTCATTCTAATTTAAAATAACTTCAAATATAATTTTTCGACAAATAACTTTAAAGAAAAACATTATTATTGCCTACATATTTGAATATACATCCCATTTTAATTAAACATTTATTACAAAAAAATTACATTTTTATAATTAAAAATTAAATTTAGTCATCTTATACATCAAAAAGATTAATAAAAGAAATAAAAATCAAAGATTTATTTTAAATGATATTCATAAACAACAAATAAATAAATTTTTAAGTTTATTTTATCACAGTTGCACAAATTTAGTTTTTTCTTATTACTTTCTATCGCTTCATCTCTTCAGAGGAAATAAATTGAAATAAAACAAAGCAAACATTGTAAACATTTTGAGTAAAAAATTTCTTATTTTAAATATTTCTGTTAATTTTATTATGAGAAAGACTGTCAAAAAGCCACGGAAACATTTTACATTTCCCAAACTAGCAAGAAAAAAATTCTAATTAGAATCAACAATGCAGTTGCACAACATTTGTTGGAATCGTTTTCGCTTCTACTTCATTTGTCTTGTTATTCTAAATTAGTTCTATCATTTTCATAAAATAAAAAAAAGGCTGTCTGATAAATACTGAAAGGCTTCGCTTACTTTTCTGACTTTACATTTCACAAGCAGATGTCGAAATACTTGATATTAAGAAAGCCTTCAGCTGATTCCTAAGTCTACGATTAACAAAACACATTCTTCAAAACAGTGGTCTTTATGATACTAATCTTTTATTGATGCTCTCTCTCAGATTATGGTCTACATAAATTCTCAGTTCTTAGAGATCAAAATATTTTAAGAGTAAGTTTTGTGATGCTCTTTATTTGGGGGTTTATTCATAGAACTGAGGACTTTTTGTCTTAGAATACTCTTTTATCTATTTACATGCTTTTTAGTTCACACTAAAAAATCTTTCAGGTAACATAAATAAACGCATAAAGGAAGATGTGTTCGTATTCTCGAAACATTTTGTAAGAAATTATAGATCTTGTATCGGCGATTCAAATGACAGCACAGAAAAAGTTTTTATAGAAAATCATTTATAGATTGAAAAAAAAATCGTATAAGACTGTGTTTTGTATTAATCAGCTTTTAATATTATTATATAATGTAATGAAATATAAGAGTCAAATTGCATGAATGAATTTAGTACAAACCGCTGAAAAATTTCAATACAATTAAAATAAATCTTAGATATTATACATAGTACCTACCCTCTAGTATCTTTTTCAGTATTTTTTAAATCTTTGGTCCAGTCCCCCTTCAGGATTAACGCGTTCAATTATTTCAACTTCTCTGCCCGCATGCTCGGGGTTTTAATCGTAATCAAATTGTAAGATTGCATCAGAAACTCCCTCCCGCCAGTTTCTAATCAATCGTGGCTCTGTTAAAAGGAGTCACGCGACCTTCACAGCTAGTATAAAAAGCAAGAGTTCTTTGTGCGGTCTCTCTCTTTGTCCCTTTGTCTGCATCATGTAATAGTAGCTGCCTACTTTTGCGTAAAATGTGAGTTCGTCCAAATTTTGCTAACGTTCATATGTGTGCGTTAATAAAGAAGTATAAAAGTAATTCAGAAGAAGTGTTCCGTTTCTCAAGAATCTAACAAACAACTCAACACATTTCTAACCCCAGCTACGCTTACATGTAGGTATATAATCAATTTTTTAAGAAAACATGACATTTTTCTATTTAAAAATCCCCCAAAAATATCCAGTTTGAACCATTACGAAGGAATTTCTATTTGAACCAATGAACTTTTTTAAAAAAAACATAACAAGGTCTATAATTATGCTCCAAAACCTTAATGCTTACGTTGAATATAAAAGCAAAGGTTTTAGCAGTTGTGTTAAATACTTCACAGTTTACAGATATTATATAATGAACTAGTATTTGTGTTACAACCAGGAAACTTATATTAATTAAATTATTTTTCGTATCTAAAAATTTTATAAGTTTCGTTTATTAGTTCGCTTCTTTTATGATTTGTCAAACACAGTTAGATGTTGTGAGGGAGAGTGTTGAAGAATGCTCTATCAAACAAAATCTGAAACCACGTGATATTAATATTATTCCGTGAAAAATAAAGGAATAATTTAAATCTATTAAAACAATTGCATTTGGCAATGGAATTTATTTTAAATTGTTATTCTACAGAAATTCTAATTATTTTTTATTAACACCGAATTTTTTGTCGGATTATTATAATATTCTCATTATAATTCCTTTTAAGGTAGATGTCATTATAATTGAACTAATTTGAGAACATAGAAGAATTTATTCCATCACAAGTTAAATTAAATTCGCAAAACGGTATAGGTACTTATATATTATAAGATCGACTAATTTTGTCAAATCAGTAGACCTCGCCGAATACCGAGATATGCAGCCAACACGATAATAGCATTTGGCGACATTTTTTTGAATTGCCAATATTTTTTTTCAATGTCGAAATTAGTCGACTATATAACACATAAGTACTTGCAAAATATTCAGTTCGAAGCGTAAATGAACTCGAGCACACTCACTCTATTCGCGTTTCATACCCTCCGAAGAAGAAAACTTTTACCTTTATTTTTCAAGTATAATATATTTCATCTAAGATATATTGCATTAACTTTTTTTTGTATATTGACTTTATTGAATCTACTCTCAAAGTATCCTTCGTAATTTTCTTCTAATAAAGAAGATTCAGACGTTAATAAATATAACAACAGTAAAATTTTCCTTCATAAGAAATTCTCTCAGTTCAAAAGCTACTATTATTTGCAAGAGAACTTACGTACGAATTAATATGAAATAGCTCACAAGACCTATTATCTATTCAGCATTTAATTCATCATGTCTATAGCGAATTGTATTTCATTCAGAGTGTTTCACGCTTATTCCCATATTTTTTTTTCTCAATTTGTTCATCTCATGCAAATGCGAATTTAATATTCCTTATCTATTACGTTAATAAAGTCGAGGATTTCAGATTTAGAAGGAGCAAAGGGATTACTTTATATCTAAATCTAATGCATTTCCAACTTGAAGAATCGGCTGCCTCGCATAAAAAAAAACTCTCGAATTAATCAACTGCTTGAGTACAAACGCTTTGGCGCCGCTTTTCAGAAAAAGAGCAGACGATTTTGGCGTCGAAACGGCGGAGGAAATGGAATTAATTTGTGGAAGGTATAATATTTCCATTTCTAGCTTTGTTGAATCAATTCACATACTTCATATTTCAAATAGAAATTTAAAATAATTCTATAAAATATTTTTTGTGTTAAACTAATCTAACAGACATTTTAATGGCACGAATTGATAAAAAAAGTATTATTTTGCTTTTATGAAATTATTTGCAGATTGAAATGTTTACTGAACTATTTCAAGACTTGAATACACGGGGCATGTATTAATGGAAACAAAGAAAAATTCATTCCAGTGTTCTGCTTCTAATTCAAGGTATGAACTAAGTTATATTCATATATCAGCAGCCCATGTGCGTAACTTTACTCACTGCATTCATATTAGATGTTAGAACAGAAATCGATTTACGTAAAAAAGTACTGACAGTAATAAATTACACAAATGCATAAGTACGATATGTGATTAAATATTCGAAAACACTATTTTCATTCGAATATGAACGAATCAAGATAAATACTGTTTGATTGTATAAAGGAAATCCTAAGGCGCCAATGTGATTTTTTTCTCGCTTCCGGAAAATGTTGGACACTTGGAGCTACAGCTAAATAAAGAAAATATAATTTGCGCAGTCAGAATTTCTTATTCCATTAAAGTTTGTGAACAAATTTTCATGATTCTCTATAGAAACTATCCGCAACATTCAACAACCATCGCAACAGAATTATCCAAAATTCTCGAGACCCACATAAAAGAGCAACACAGGTGCCTGACAATGTCAAATCTAAAACAGTGGCGTAACGGAGAATATTAGGCCCCCCACCGCAAAGTTAGGTTTGAGGCCTCAAGCCGGATCTTACAAAAAGTATGTAATTGGAGTCAGTCAGGATAAGAACCCTCTAGAGCCCCGGGCCCCTCGTGATGCGGAGGCGTACTTTACGCCACTGATCTAAACTGATTGCTTTATGACTTCGGCCATTTAACTTCATCACAAGCATGGCACAACCATCTCTTAACAGTATTTGCCAGAAGATTCTGTGTTATCATCCCCGTGTGATTAGATGTCCATGACCAGTCCATACACAACGTAAAATTGTGAGCTTTATGCGCTAATACAACCACCAGTAACGTCTTAAGACTTCTTGAGGCTCTGCGCCCCGACGAAAAAGTAGGCTCCACCTATGACCCTAATGGATAGATAGTAAATAACATACTTTATTTAATACTCGTACAAACAATAACCCGAAACAAATAAATGTGCATGACCTACAATCGCCCAAACCGGCTTGACCGACTGCCGCCTTTTGACTGACAGAGTAATGATGGTGTATGGTGGAAGGGCAATGCGTATACGTGGACAACGGTCATCACATGTAGCCATTTGGCATATTGTCCAAAATTTCCGGTTTTCTTAAGAATGTAACCGGTGAAAAAACATTTGGCTGTTGAATAATGATCTTATTATGGTTGAGTCGAGAACAAGGCGAGATCCCCATTGTGGCCGAGGCCCAGTTTACGCATGCCTTAAGACGTCCCTGACAACACACCAGTCTTTGTATTTGATATACATTTTTCTGGTAATGTTTTCAAACACGTTACACCTGTATATTTCGTCTGATATTTTATTCTCTCGAAATGGGTTAAAATAACTTATGTTTTTTTTCAAAGGTTAAAAATATTCTTGAAACTAACCAGATTTCATTTCAGAAAAGATATCATACAGTCCGTTGCATACCATATATGCAACGGACAAGCTGAACACCATGTCAAAAAAAAGGACGCTTCAACGCTCTTTTCAACTTTGGAATAATCATTCGAAATATTTGGCAACCTATGGATTTTTATTGTTTATTAACATCACTTAACGAAGCTACCCGAGGTTTTTTGGAGACAAAGTTTATTTGATTTTAGATTTACTTCGCATTCTAAAGTAGCGCGAAGGCAACGTACCTCGTAATTTTAAACTTGGGTCAACAGGAGAGGACGATACCTGTGTAAACCGGCATGCTACTTTCTAAACTTCCAGATCAAGCCAAAGTAACTCCTACTACACAGTGGTGCCAGGACTCGAACACGACTCGGCAATGCCAATCGCAAGTTCCCATCCATGAGCACTTGGCTACTGCGGCCATGTTAATGTTGAAAAGCTTCTTAATTTTAAACTATGGTCTGGTGACGATTATTACGCGTCAGCTGGCTTGCCACCCTGTTCCATATCATGCAAATGTACGGATATTAAGCACCTACACAACTACAAGCATTTCTCTATATTCTTCAATGGCACCACAATTCTAACTCAAGACTCGAGAGATACGAAGTCACTAGTGCGTGACCATGATGATTCAGCTACGGTAGCGATAGTAGCCCTTGTTGGCGAGCTTGACTTAGCTGGGAGCGCCAATATGCCAAAAGGGGTAATGTAGAAGCCTCGCTGGAGGTAGTCTACTTACTTTTGTGTAGGAGAGAGGGTCGCTTTTTTTCGTCAACAGCAGGATCACCGCCCTCCATAATAAACATCGGATTGGAATCACATCTATTTGGTCGTTCTTGAATTTTCGTTTCGTACACCTATCTCACTCTTTCGCCACAGCCCTTGAAAGACTACTTTGAAGGAGATGATTAGTCTAAGATTCAGGGGTAAGCCAGTGACGTTACGTAAACCCCCGCATCGCAGGGGCTCAGGGTTCTACAGTGCCGAAAGCCTGACTGACGCTAATTACCTAACCATTATACATTCCAACTTGGGGGGTGCAAAGCCTGACTGACGCCAATTATCTACCCATTATAAATTCAAACTTGGGGGGGGGCAAAGCCTGACTGACGCCAAATGCCTACCCATTATAAATTCCAATTTGGGGAGCTCAAAATCTGACTTTTCAGGGGAAACCCAAATGTTCTTAGTTAAGACACTGGACGTTGCTACCGCCGTATCATTGATACGGGGTCCCCAAGCTAAAGGGACCCCAACATGTGTAACTACAGTACCGTTAACAGTAATTTCTTTTCTGAAAAAAGTTCCCAAAGAAGTTTTGATACGAAAC